>PVIW01008596.1:0-59495 GCA_004026585.1 Noctilio leporinus
AGTTTCAAGCCATTGTGATCTGAGAAGATACTTTGTATGATTTCCATTTTCCTGTATTTGTGGAGGCTTGTCTTGTGACATACCATGTGGTCTATCTTGGAGAATGATCCATGTGCATTTGAAAAGAATGTGTATTTTGCTTCTTTGGGGTAAAAGACTCTGTATACATCAGTTAGGTCCATTTCCTCTAGAGTGTTGTCCAATGCCACAACATTTCAGGGGATTTTTTGTTTGGAAGATCTGTCCATTATTGGTAGTGGGGTATTAAAATCCCCTACTATTAATGTGTTGCTGTCTATGTCTTTCTTAAAGTCTTCCAAGATTTTCCTTATATATTTCAGAGCTCCTATGTTGGGTGGATATATGTTTATCAGAGTCATTTCTTCTTGATGAATTGTTCCCTTAAGTATTATGAAATATCCATCTTTGTCCCTTTCTATGTCCTTCATTGTAAAATCTATTTTATCTGAAATCAGTATTGGTACTCCAGCTTTTTTTCATGTCCATTTGCTTGATATATAGTTTTCCATCCCTTCACTCTCAATCTGTGTTGATCTTTTGTTCTGAGGTGGGTCTCTTGAAGACAGCATATATGTGGGTCATGTTGTCTTATCCATTTGGCTACCCTATGTCTTTTGATTGGTGCATTTAATCCATTTACATTGAAGGTGATTATTGATTGATACTTATTCATTGCTATTTTCTCCCTTTGTGTTTGTATTCCTCTTTGGCTTTCTCTGTTTCTTCATTTTATTTATTTACTTATTTTTATAGCAGACCCTTTAGCATTTCTTGCAATGCTGGTTTGGTAGAGATGTATTATTTTAGTCTTTTTTTGTCTGGGAATCTCCTTATTTCTCCTTCTGTCTTGAATCAGAGCCTCTCTGGGGAGTATTCTTGGTTGCAGACCTTTGTTTCCCATGATTTGAAGTACTTTTTGCCATTCCCTTCTGGCTTGAATTGTTTCTGTTGAATAATCATTTGATAGCCTTATTGGAGCCCCTTGGTATATTATTTGTCTTTTCTCTCTTGATGCTTTTAGGATTCTGACTTTGTCTTTGAAATTAGCCATTTTAATAATAATGTGCCTTGGTGTTGGTCTGTTTGGGTTGATCCTCATTGGTACCCACTGTGCTTCCTGAACTGGATTAATGTTTTCATTCATCATGTTAGGGTAATTTTCTATCATGACTTTTTTGAACAGGTTTTCCATTCCTTGTTTCTCTTCTCCTTCTGGTATTCCTATGATACGGATGTTGTTACATTTCATGTTGTCCTGCAACTCTCTAAACCCCTCTTCAGTCTTGGTCAGCCTTTTTTGATTCTCTTGTACTGTCTTGGAGTATTTGTCTACATTATCCTCCAACTTGCTGTAATGGTCCTCTGCTTCCTCTAGCCTACTGTTGCTTCCTTCTACTATATTTTTCAATTCAGAAATTGTATTCTTCATTTCCTGCTGGCACTTATTGATCGTTTTCATGTCTTTTTTCGTGCTGTTGTAGTTCTCAGTAAGTTCCTTGTAACTTCCCTGGAGTTCTTTGTCATTTCTCTGGAGTTCTTTGTAATTTCCCTGGATTTCTTTATAGTTCTCCTGGAGTTGTTTACAGTTTTCTTTGATGTGGCTGAGCTCACTGAGCTTCTCTATCATCATTCTTTTGAATTCCTTATCTGATATTCCAGGTGCCTCTGTTTCATTTTGTGTTCTTTCTTGGGATTCTTCCTTTCTTTTTGATGATGGAAAGAAAAGAAAAAAAGAAAGAGGAAGGAAGAAGAGAATAAAGAAAGGGTTTGGGTGGCTGGGGAGGGGAGGAATACTTAGATTGAGGACTGGGAATGTGTTATAGCCACAGAGTGAGTAGACTTTAATTCGAGAGTACGGGGAGGGTCTTGGGTATTTAGGTGGATTGAGGTATGGTTGGGGGGGATTAAGAATATGTGAGAAGTAACTTTTGCAAAGGATATGTTGGGGATTAATAGTTCATATTGCTCTCGATATAACTCAGGTGCTTGAGATTAGCAGCAATCCCTTTCCTGTGGCTGCCCCTTTTTCTTGTTCAGAACTTTACAGTCTATAGTCTAGCCGGGTTTGGCATGTGGCAGGGCCTCTGACTGTCACATTTAGGGCTGATTCTGAGTCTCCACCCCCAGGTAGGCTGGGCCTTCTGCAGCCTGGCTGGGTGTTAGGGCTGCAGGTAATCTGGACCCCGCACGGAGCCCCCTCCCACTCCTGGAGTAGGTTCCTGCCCGGGACGAGCATCCAGCACCCTTGCAGGGCAGCCCGCAACTTTGCCGGTTCCTGTGACGACTGGCCCCGCCCCCGCAGTTCTGGAAGGAGGACACCCCTGTCTGTCAACACTGTCCAGGTCTGCTTACACTGTCCCGCCCTTCTGGGGCGAGTGCCACTCCTCCAAGCCAACCAGCTCTCCGCAGATTCTTTTAAGCGGCGTCTGTAGTGAGCCCCTCCCAGGCGTGGGTGGTGAGGCCTTTGTGTCCCCGGCAGTAGCGGGTCAGTTGCCCCCCCCCCCCACCAGTTCCTGGCTTGCCGGCTTGCCATTTGGAGTTTCGGCAGAGCCTGGGGGCCTGTGTGGTTTTGCAGGGCTGGGCCTCCCCCCTCACAGGGGCTTCTACCTGCTGTTTCCCCGGTGGCCCAGCAGCACTGTTTTTGGCCCTCTTGCTACCACGGCCGGTGCACTTCCTTGCTGCCCTGCTCCAGCTTCCTGCAGGACTCTTCTCCTCCGCCTCTAGCCCCGTGAGAAGCCTCCTCTCCCTGTTGCTGGAGTGAGTCTCTCACACAGTCCTTCCCCTGCAAGAGTTCAATTCCGCGTTCCCTAAGGCGTTTGCCCTAGCTGCCCGCACTTCACTGTTGATACTTCCAGTTGCCAGGGAGCCTGGAGCTGGCCTCAGTCAAACGCGCCCCTCTGGGGAGAGCTGCCACTGCCCAGAGCCAACCTTGGCCCGCTGGCCGGTTGGTCGGGAATGCCTCACCTACTGTCCTGCTGGCCTCCTCTGCCTCTGGGCTGTGCTCCCCTGTGTCCAGATGCTGCCTGCTCCAATTCCTAGGGTCCTGAAGATGTCTCACGCTCCCTATTTTGTCCTCTGGCTGCTTTGGTACTCGAGAACACCATCAGCACTGCTCTCTACTCTGTGGCCATCTTGGCTTATTCATTAACTTTTCTTTATCCATGGACATCATAATGTTTTCAGTCTTACCTTTACCAGCCTCTTTATTGGAATGAGGTTGTTTATTAACTTCTTTTTCACAAATGCTGCATACATAATAGTCTAAAAGATTTCCATCTGGTGAACTAGGCAGCCAGATTTCCTTTGACCAGAATTCAGGAACACTGACACTGAGAAATTCTTGCATCATCTTGTTGGAAGATAAAAATGACATCCATTTGTGAGTTGCTTCATCCATCGTACAACTACTCTCAAACATCAAGGTAAACATCGGCAGTCACCTTCAAGCTTTGTGGAAGAAAGGCGGGATCATGATATCCCCTTCATTGCTGAGAACACCTAACACCATCACTGTAGCAGGAAATTTCATTCTCATGACAACTGGGACTTCATTAAGGTTCTCACAGAGCCACCTGTTGTTTTTTCTGCTGACTATTTGGTCCTGTTGAGAATTCTTTTCATTGGAGAAGAAAATCAAAGGGGTTTTTCCTTTGGAATTTTTCAATTTTGTTAGCAGTGTCCTTGCTTTTTCAAAGCTCCTTTTCTTTGTCTGTTGTGTCTTAAGCTGGCCTCTTCTAAAACCATGTGATCTGTATCTGATATCTTCAGCAGTAATCTTGTGACCTATTGCATCTGACATCTGCAGTTCTCTTGCTGTGAGTGCATTGACTTTCCTGGATCTTCACTGATGGTCTTCTGGATTCTATGTACAATATCTGTACTTGTGCTATCCTTGCACACAAGTCTTATGCATTTTTCTTGTTGGTGTGGTGACATCAGGGTCAGCATCATACACCTCCTTCACATTGTCAACTGTATATGTATAAAGGGATGTTATTGAAGTCCACAATTTCCTCAACAGTTTACCCTGCATTCAGTCCAGAAATTATGGTTGCTCTATCATAGTACTCCTTCAACATGACTGTTGCTCTCAAAATTTAAAACTTTGTATCTGAAACAGTGATGTTAAATCATAACCTTAGAAACATAATTTTTCAAAATTAGTAAGAAGCACATGAAATGAGATGCAGTTTACTGCCAATTTATTGTGCACACCCTGTATGTGGTGTTACCTTTGTCAGCAAAAGAAAACATGCTTATTCTTCTATGAAAAGATAATGAAGCGGTTATAGAGTCTTGAAGCTAGAAATTCTCCTTTGAGGAAATTTGAGTCTGTTTCCTGCCTTTCACAGTTGAATGAAGTATAGCTAAAATAGGTGCAGTGATTCTTCTCAGCTGTCTGACTGGACTGAGGCCCAAACCAGCTATGAGGGATGCCTACACCAGTTTTAAGTGTCTTTATTTTGCCACTGTGAAAACCTATAAAGATGAATACGGCTTTTATTACTTTTCATGCCAAATTATATTAGGATAATTCTTATATTGAAATAGGCTTAGAAAGTTTTCATTTTGTTTAAATTATACAAACACTGGCATTTTGGGGCTGGAATCAAATGATGTCTTCAGGTTGTTACATACAGTCTTCCATGGGGTCATGTGGAAGCTAATAAGGGATATATCCTCTAAGCCTTTATTTCTCCTTCTGGTAAATAAGAAGACAAACACCAGCCTCACGGAAGGATATGTGTAAAGAACCCTTACTGTATCTGGCACATAGAAAGTGCTTGGTAAATGTTTTCAGTGATGACAATGACCTGAGAATCACACACTGAAAGCAAAGGTGGCATTTCCATGAACAACTAGATGGAAGATAGAAACATAGGTTTTCCATCTCCCATAGCAGCATACTATGCAGGATCCCATGGATGTGCTGAGTGAGGTGCCACATCTGTAGGAACAAGCTCACACATCATAGGGCAAGCTGCTGTGGGTAAAACAACACAGACAAGTAAGACAAGATTTTGTAATTAATATTGGGTGTTTTGGTGGAGGCAGAGATGAGGGTTTTTTTAATATAAAAATTAGTATTTAAAAGAGCTTTGCTAGATCTTGAGAGAAAAACCAAAACAACAGTAAGGGTTTGATCTCCAAAATATATGAAGAACTAATGTGACTCAACACCAGGGAGACAGACAGCCCAAATAAAAAATGGACAAAAGACCTGAACAGACAACTCACTGAGGAAGGTATACAAAGAGCCCAGAGGCATATGAAAGAATGCTCATCATCACTAGTCATCAGAGAGATGCAAGTTAAAACCACAATAAGATACCACTTCACACCTGTGAGAATGGCAATTATCAACAAATCAACAAACAACAAGTGTTGGTGAGGATGTGGGGCAAAGGGAACCCTTGTGCACTGTTGGTGAGAATGCAGGCTGGTTCAGCCACTGTGGAAAACAGTGTGGAGTTTCCTCAAAAAACTAAAAATAGAACTGCCTTTTGGTGCAGCATTTCCACTACTTGGACTATACCCAAAGAATCCTGAAACACCATTTCATAAGAACCTATGTACCCCTATGTTCATAGCAGCACTATTTACAATAGTTAGGTGCTGGAAACAGCCTAAGTGCCCATCAGTGGATGATTGGATCAAAAAACTTTGGTACATTTACACAATGGAATACTACACAGCAGAAAGAAAGAAGGAACTCCTACCCTTTGCAACAACATGGATGGAACTAGAAAGTATTATGCTTAGTGAAATAAGCCAGTCAGTGAAGGACAAATGCCATATGATCTCACCCATTACAGGGCAATAATGAACAAAACTAACAACAAGCAAAACAGAACCAAATATATGAATACAGTGAATAGGCTTTCAGTGGGCAGGGGGAAGTAGGTTGGGGGGAGGGGGGAGAAAGAGGCAAGGAAGGGGAGCAGTTTAGACAAGAACCTAGTATGAAGGAACCATGGATAACAGGTGGAATTGACTTTGGAGGGGAATGGGTGGGTGGGGAAGAGGACAGAGGGGATCAGAAAGGGGATGGATGTAATACAACAACAATAAAATTAAATAAAAAATAAAACAAAAAAAACACATATTGAAAAATTATCCTCAACACTGTCATCTAACCAACCCACAAAAACTCTTGATTAGGAGTGGAAATGTATTAAATATCAGTGATATTTGCTTTTCTTTGGATATTAAGAACCTTTGTCAGTTATTCTGCACCAACATGTCATTGAAATCTAAGCTTCTTTTGCATCATCTTTTATCTGTATCTTCCTGAGTAGCAGACCTACTGATTGTTTTTTACAACAAACTTAAAAAATAAACAAACAAACAAACTCCTTTATAGGTAGTGATTAAATGCCTACTCAGAGCTGAGGAGAATTTCTGTTAAAAGGTCTCACTCATTTCTTCTATGACCTTTGAGCAGACACTTGACATTAAGGAGGGATATGTCTTGAGACTATTGAAAGTATAATTTTGGCCAAAGATTGCAGTCAAGTAACACTGAAAACCTTTAAGGAATTAGTATGTGTGCTTAGTAAGAATTTTGGCATTTGGGTAAAACAAGTGCCAAGGCAATAATGTGATATTAAGATCCTCCTTTATGAAGCAAGTAATGAGCTCTTGAATTCGAAGTTGGCTATACATGAAGTTCAAGTTAGTACCTATATTAGTTTGTCAGGGTCCCCCTGGGAAAGTGTCAGTGCATGGAGCCCTTGCCAGGCCAGGTCAATCCTGTAAGACTTGACTGAAAAGCAGTGAAACCTGGGTGCATACAAGCCTCAGTGCTCTAGCCAGGGGGCTCCTGGGTACAAATCTGGCCTTGGGAATATTCAATACATCCTTTGAAGTCTGCCCTAAACTTCTTGGCTTGTGTATTGTGCCTGCAGTAGATGTTAAACCTTAACCCACATGTAATCTCACCTTCCCTAAAATTCTATGGGCCAACTGGAGTTCTTGGCATCACCTTGTCTAACAGACCATAGCCTGTTAGATGTGAACACCTAACAGTTGTAGAAGTGGATCGTCACATTCCTGCTATTGCTATCTAAACTTAACAACTCCCTTTCTTTGGAATACCCTTCTGTGGTAATGATTTGTGGTGTGTATGTGCATCTCCAACCTTGTGTAATTAATAAAAACCTTTGGAGATGGGCCATCAAGGCCTTTGTCTGTAAGACACTGGCTGGCCTTCTCTTTCCTAGCACAAGCTGCCTGGGAAGGTTCATTTCATTTGAGGAACTGGGGGATCTCTGTGGATCAGGGGTCCCCCACAATAGTTATCTATTGTAGGGTGACAAATCACCACAGCTTAGAAACTTAAAGCATTACATCTTTATTAGCTCATGTTCAGGCTATAATCAAGGTATCAGCCAGGGTTGGGTTCTCAAGGGGAGACTTGAGTAGGGATGGTCTGCTTTCTTGCTAATGAGATTGTGGGAAGATTTAGCTCCTTAGGGATATAAGACTGAGATATTCTCCCCCACCCCATTTCTCTTTCTGATGGCTGTCAGCTGGATGCAACTTTCAGCAATTGAAGGCTGCCTGAAGTTCCTTGTTGCATGTTCTTCCCCAACATGCCACTTACTTTATGCCAGTGTGATTCTTAGACAAAGCCACACACCACACACACGAGAGAGAGAGAGAGAGAGAGAGAGAGAGAGAGAAAAGATGGGTTTTATGATCTTAAGTATATGCAATCACTCACAGCCCATAACCTTTCCTATATTCTATTGGATTTAGTCACACATAAAAGCATAAAAGACCAGGGTGTGGGATGACTGGGGCCATAGAGGAATCTACCTACCACAGTATGTCTGCACAATTACAAGTACTAAGGATTGTGGTATTTGAGTTGTCTCTTGAGTAGTCAAAATTGGCAATATAATTCTCTAAATACCAAAGAGCTTCTGTATTTGCCTAATTCTAAGAGTTGCCTTATAGAATCAATTGACAGATTTTTCTTGAGCCCTTACTGAAAGATAGTTGTGCCCTTGTGGAACTATAAACTTGTAGTATGCCTGTAGATCTATCCCAGGCACTCAGTGATACTTGCTCACTCCCTTCTTCAAGATGTTGCAGCAATAAATAATTCCTTTTATTTGTTATTTATTCCATCTTCTTTAAGGAGAGAAAAGGTCTAAAGGCTAGGATTTTCTTAGCTTAATAGCACGTTGAATTATGCCATGAGAGAAGGTGGCATCAGTGTGAAAAAGCATAAGCTTTGATACTCAGTTTCCTGATGGACTCTCTGGAAAAGTGGAGAGATGCACAATGCTGATGGAATGGTGGTTTTACAAGCTGGTGGAAGATCAGAGACCAGAGTAACATGGGTACCTGTTGGGGAAGGAAGCATCAAGATCTAATGTGTGACTTGAGAAAATAAGTAATGACTTGTCTCACACCTTCACCAGGTCCTCCCAGTCTCCTAGCTCTTTGGTTTTGTGTAAGGCTTACAACTCTGATCTCCCCAAGTGAATGTGGATAAGGGCTATATCACCCTTTCAGGAATAAAGAAGATTTGAAGATGACATAGTTATACTTCCATCCTAGATGATTTTGGAACATTCCTCAGGATAAGAAGAAACTCAAACTTGTTATGAAGTATTTTATTGTCCTCTTAGTGTAAAAAAGACTTCTTGGGAGAAAGTTGCAGTAGCACATAGGTGATTGTTTACATTGTCTCTTTCCCCTTCACCCCACTCCCTCCCCAGCTCACCCAACTCAAACAGTAAGAACCTTAGCCAGATGAATAAAAGGAGTGCCTTTCACTCAGCACTCAGGGATTCATGCAGGCAACTCATATTAGTGTTAATAGGAGTTAGATGCGTAAAACCCAGCCTTCAACATGATAATACATAATATACCCCTTAATTTTTAATTCACTTGGGTCTCAATTTTAAAGCATTTTCTTGTAGTTTGTCCTAATTATAATCATTTTTAATGACAGCTTAAAAATTTCATCAAACTGTCTTATCACATACAGTACTTAATTTCTCAAGTGAGCAGTTTTACTATACACCATTCTGGGAATTTTAAGAACTAAAACATAAAAGGAGAGAAAGTCCTTTGTATGGTGAAACTGGATGTTAATTGTTCTAATATACATAACGAGACCAAAGCAGTTTCTTGAAGCCAGAGCTCTTTTCTGCAGAAGCCTCTCCGATCTCTTTCAAGGGAGATTTGCAAAACCCCAGGGGAAAGGAGAAGAAAAGCATTTTTTTTTTTTCATTTTGCTGGGTTGTGCCAAAATCACAACTAGAATTGAATATTCATTGTTGTATTCTTTGGATTGAATAAGCAGCCCTTGTTTGCTTAGACCAAAGTGGAAACTACCCAGCTAGAAAGAATAAAGAGCTGAGGACCTGGACTACACCAGCCTCACCAGGTTATTTGTTAGTGTGTCCGAGACACAATGGATTTTATAACATCTGCTTGCAACTCTTTGGGATAGTTGACTTCCTCTTATGTTATATAGTTTATTGGCACCCAGGAAAACACAATGGATTGCAGAGCTGTTATACCTTTTAGTTGTAATTAATCATGAGTCACATGTAGGATACAGGACACACACACACACACACACACACACATTTTTTAGACTGGCAAGAGACACTTGGAGTTGTGATTTCCTCCCCATCATCAATGGTGTTAACTCCCTGGAACATGCCTTTTCCATTGTTTTCTGAGGTACTTTTTCCCACTGCCCTTAACAGTCCAACATTCAATGTTAACCCAAGATCTTGCCACAGGACCTTTGTACAGATTCTCCTATGAGTTAATCTCTTCCCCCACAGAATGAGGTCTCTACTCAAAATGCCACCACCTTCCAAGAGGCCTTCTCTGACTATTATTTGTAGCTGGCTACCAGTTACTCTTTGTAGCCTTACCCTACTTTTTGTTTTTCTCCAGTCCTCTTATTACCACCTAAAATCATCATCTATATTGTAAAAGGAAAAAGTGCTACTTTCAGCAGGCATGTCCTAGAGGACACCAAAACTGAGTGCTGTATTTCATCACAACTGAAGGCACTATGACTGCACTTTGAGCGACCCTGTTTCATCAGATCGAGTGAGGCCTAATCTAAGACTCTTGCCTGATAACAAATAACAGGGCTTGTTTTAACTTCTCCACAGATTTATGGACTCATAGGGTCCTAACTGTCAGGACATAGAGGTAGCTAGAATGCACACCTGGACTTTGGTTAGAACTACAACAGGATATGTTGATTAAGCTAGCCCACTCCTATGGATGTGTTGATCAAGCTAGCCAAACCCACCCTAAATGTGTAACTGAAAGTATAAATACCCTGCCCCCTAAAGTAAAGAAGAAAATGACTTCTCTAAGAGTCAGTTTACTTGCCACTTCCCATTTTCCCTGTTCTCCTTCCCCTTCCCCCAATAAACTCATGGTTTAATCCCACAGCTGTTTCCAGGTGTGATTTCTCTGAGCAAAGCTGACCTTACACTAATTAGAATGCAAGTTTGCACTCCTGAATTTTCTTTAGCACCACTAACACTGCCTTTTTTAGTATCTAAAATCCCCTGAATTTTTCCCTTTAGTGAGCTAACTACTGAATGAGTTTCTTCTAGTGTATATACACTCTTGTCTAGCTAATTACTTAACTGTATTAAAATTATTTTATGTGGAGAGCCGGCAAGATGGCAGAGGAAGGAGTAAGTGGAGCTACATCAATCTCCGCCCAGGTCACATCAGGAATTACTTTTTTGGAGAAAAAGTCAGCTGGGATTACCAACAGAATACCAGCTTGAAAGAAGCCATATAACCATGGACAGAAGAGAATAGGACACTTCAACACAACATGACTGGTAGGCATTGTGGAAACGTGAGAGGGCTGGCTGGTACACCACTAGAGGCAGCAGCCAAAGGGACAGAGTCAGGGCCACTACTTGAGAAAGGTGGCTTCTGGTCCCCAAGCTGGGTGTCCCAGCCTCCAGCAACACAGCAGAGAGCAGAGCAGCATCCAGCTGAGAAGGGCAGAAAGCCATGGAGTTTGCTGGCCTGAGAGAGTGCTGGTGATAGAGAACTATTAGGGTGACCATAGTGAAAATACATTGGCACCCACCTACCCTAGGTTCCAGCAGAGAGAGGGCAGGGTGGACTGGAGACACATGAGGAGAGTTTTCAAGCTCTCTTACAGCTGGGTCAGTCAGTGCCGCACAGTGGCATGTGAGTCTGGCGGCTGGTCCTAGGTACATTGCTTTGCAACTGAATCAGTCCTTCTCACTCAGCAGAGCCTGGGCCTGGTGGCTGATTACAAATTCTCTGACTTACAGCTGGGTCAGACAGTCAGCCCCACCCAGTGGCAAGTGAGCCTGGTGGCTAATGGTGGATTTATTGTTTCATAGTGAGTTGGTTTCTCCCATCCACTGGCCTCTGGGTCTGGTGGCTGATCACAAACTCATTGGATTACAACTGAATCTTTCAGTCCAGCCCAGTGGCCCCTTAGCCTGGCAGCTGATCACAGATTCATTGGATTACAATTGTACCCTTCTGTCTAGCTCAGTGGCCCCTGAGCCTGTTGGCCAATCAAAGATTCATTGGATTACAATCGGATATTGCTGCCTAGCCCAGTGGCACCTGAACCTGGTGGCTGATCACAGATTCATTGATTTACTTCTGAATCTGTCCCACCAGGCTGCACCTGAGCTGGTGGCTGATCCATTGGGTTACAATTGAACATCTCTATCTATCCCAGTAGGGTCTGAGGGCCTGAGTTTTGTAACTGATTTATTGATTTACAACTGAATCAGTCTGTCACCCCATACAGCATCTGAGCCTGGTGGTGAATCACAGATTGATAGGTTTACAACTGAATCAATCCTTCCAGCCTAGCAGTTCCTGAGCCTGGCAGATGATTACAGTCTGATTGGATTACAATGAAACATAAAAATGGGGAGGAAAAGAAATACTCCATCACCAAAAGGAAAGGAAGAACCCTCAGAAAGATCACTAAATGAAACAGAGGCAAGCAAACTATCAGATATGGAATTCAAAATTATGATAATAGAGAAGCTCAATGACCTCAGGGAGCTCAAAGAAAACTACAAACAACTACAGGAAAGCTCCAAGGAACTTACTGAGAACTACACCAGCATTAAAAAGGAAATAGAAACTATCAATAAGAGCCAGGAGGAAATGAAGAATACAATTACTGAATTGAAGAATACAGTAGAAGGAATCAACAGTAGGCTAGAGGAAGCAGAGGATCGAATCAGTGAATTGAAGGACAACATAGAAAAATATTCCAAGACATTGCAACAGAATGAAAAAAGGCTGAACAAGAATGAAGAGGTTTTAAGAGAGCTGCAGGACAACATGAAATGCAATAATATCCATATCACAGGGATACCAGAAGGAGAAGAGAAACAAGGAATGGAAAATCTGTTCATAAAAGGAATGATAGAAAGCTTCCCTAACATGATGAGTGAAAATGTTACTCAAGTTTAGGAAGCAGAAAGGATCCCAATAAGGATGAATCTGAACAGACCCATTTGAAGACATGTTATAATTAAAATGGCAAACTTGAAAGATAAAGAGAGAATCCTAAAAGCATCAAGAGAGAAACAGCAAATAACATAAGGGGCTCCAATAAGGTTATCAAATCATTATTCAACAGAAACAATACAAGCCAGAAGGGAATAGCAAAAAATATTCCAAGTAATGGGAAACAAAGGCCTGCAACCAAGAATACTCTACCCAGCAAGACTTTCATTCAAAATGGAAGGAGAAATAAGGAGTTTCCCAGACAAAAGAAGACTGAAAGAATACACCTATACCAAACCAGCATTGCAAGAAATGCTAACAGGCCTGCTTTAAAAAATGAAGAAACAGAGAGGGGTGGAGAGGAACACAGGTACAAAGGGAGAAAATGGCAATAAATAAGTATCAATCAATAATGACCTTAAATGTAAGCAGATTAAATGCACCAATCAAAAAACATAGAGTAGCTGAATGTACAAGAAAACATGACCTACATATAAGCTGTCTTCAAGAGACCCACCTCAGAACAAAAGATTGACACAGATTGAGAGTGAAGGGATGGAAAAATATGTATCTAGCAAATGGACATGAAAAAAAGGCTGGATTAACAATATTTATTTCAGACAAAATGTATTTTACAATGAAGGCCATAAAAAGAGACATAGAAGGACATTCCATAATACTTAAGGAAAGTATTATGAATCCATCAAGATGAAATAACTCTGGTAAACATATATGCACCCAACATAGGAGATCCCAAATATATAAAGAAAACTTGGAGGGCATCAAGAAGGATACAGTCAGCAACACACTAAAAGTAGGGGATTTTAATACCCCATTATCAACAATGGACAGATCTTTCAAACAAAAAACACCAAAGATATTGTGTCATTGAACAACACTCTAGAGGAAATGGACCTAACTGATATATACAGAGCTCTTCATCCCCCAAAAAGCAAAATACACATTCATTTCAATGCACATGGAACATTCTTAAAGATAGACCACATGGTAGGTCACAAGACAAGCTTCCACAAATACAGGAAAATTGAAATCATACCAAGCATCTTCTTAGATCACGATAGCTTGAAACTAGAAACCAACCTCAAGGGGAAAAGCCAATATCACTTTAACTCATGGAGACTGAATAACTGGCTTTTAAGTAATGAATGGGTTAACAATGATATCAAAGATGAAATCAAAAAGTGTCTAGAACCAAATGACAATGAATACACAATAGTCCAAAGCCTATGGGACACAGCAAAGGCAGTCCTCAGAGGGAAATTCATAGCAATACAGGCCTACGTAAAAAGGATAGAAGAAGGTTATACAAATAACCTAACCATAAAGCTGCAAGAACTAGAGAAGTAACAACAAAGCCCAGAGCAAGTAGAAGGAAGGAAATCATCAAGAACAGAGCAGAATTAAATAAGTTAGAGACTCAATCCACAATTCAAAGAATCAACAAGTCCAAGAGCTGGTTCTTTGAAAAAATAAACAAAATTGACAAGCCTTTAACCAGACTCATCAAGAAAAAGAGAGATAGGATTCAAATAAACAGAACCAGAAACAACAGAGGAGAAATTACAACCAATACTTCAGAAATACAAAGGGTTGTAAGAAATTACTATAAACAACTAAATGACAAGAAATATGACAAGCTGGGTGAAATGGACAAATTTCTGAAAATGTATAATCTACCAAAACTGAATCCAGAAGAATCAGAAAGCCTGAAAATACCAATAACAACTAGTGAAATTGAGAAAGTAATCCAAAATTTCCCAAAGCAGAAGAACCCTGGATCAGAGGGCTACAGGTGAATTCTACTGAACATTTAAAGAAGAAATAACTCCCATCCTTCTCAACATATTCCAAAAAATCCAAGAAGAAGGAAGACTTCCAAGCTCTTTCTATGAGGCCAATATTATTCTAAACTCAAAACCTGGTCAAGACACCACCAAGAAAGAAAACTTTAGGCCAATATCCCTGATGAATATAGATGCTAAGATTCTCAACAAAATATTGGCCAATTGGATCCAGCAAGACATTAAAACGATCATACACCATGATCAAGTGGGCTTCATCCCAGGGATGCAAGGGATGGTACAACATTTTGCAAATCAGTAAGTGTAATACATCACATCAACAAAATGAAAGACAAAAACCATATGATCATATCAATAGATGCTGAAAAAGCATTTGACAAAGTACAGCAATGATTTATGATAAAAACACTCAGCAAAATGGAAATAGAGGGAGCATATCTCAATTTAATAAAGGCCATCTATGAGAAACCTGAGCCAACATCAAACTCAATGAGGAAAAACTTATACCTTTCCCCCTAATATCAGAAACAAGACAAGGCTGTCCACTTTCTCTACTTCTGTTTAGTATTGTTTGGAAGTTCTAGCCACAGCTATCAGAGAAAAATAAGGAATCAAAGGTATCCAAATTGGAAAGGAGGATCAAACTTTCATTATTTGCAGATGATATGATAGTGTATATGCAAAACCTGATAAACTCCACCAAAAACCACCTTGACCTAATAAGCAAATTTAGCAAAATAGCTGGATATAAAGTCAATATTCAGAAAGCAAAGGCACTTTTGTATACCACTAATGAAACATCAGAGATAGAAACTAGAAAATAAATCCCATTTACCATAACAACAAGAAAAATAAAGTACTTAGGTATAAACTTAACCAAGGAGGTGAAAGACCTGTACTCAGAAAACTACAGAACACTGAAGAAAGAAGTGAAAGAAGATACAAATAAATGGAAGCATATACCATGTTTATGGATGGGAAGAATTAACATCATTAAAATGTCCATACCACCCAAAGCAATCTATAAATTCAATACAATCCCAATTAAAATACTAATGACATACTTCACAGAGATAGATCAATACTTAAAAAGTTATATGGAGTCAAAAATGCCCATGAATAGCCTAGCAATCTTGAGAAAGAAGAATAGGTTAGGAGGAATCACAATACCAGACATCAAACTATACTACAAGGCTACTGTCATTAAAAGAGTTTGGTACTAGCATAAGAATAGACATATAGATCAATGGAACAGAATAGAGAGCCCAGAAATAAACCCAGGACTGTATGGTCAATTAATATTTGACAAAGGGGGAAGGAACATAAAATGCAGTAAAAATAGTCTTTTCAACAAGTGGTGTTGGGAGAACTGGACAGGGACATGGAAAAACATAAAACTAAACCACCAACTTAAACCGTACACCAGAATAAACTCAAGATGGATAAAGGACTTAAACATAAGTAGTGCCACCATCAAGGCTGGGGAGAAAAATATTGGCAGTAAAATTTTAGATATCCTACACAGAAATATGTTTACTGATACTTCACCAAGTGCAAAGGAAATAATAGAACAAACAAATGGAACTATATCAAATTGAAAAATTTCAGTTCAGCTAAAAACATCAGCAAAGTTAAAAGGGAACCAACATATTTGCCAATGATACCTCAGACAAGGGTTTGATATCCAAAATATATAAAGAACTTATGAGACTCAACACTAGGGAGACAGACAGTCCAATGAGAAAATGGGAAAAGGACCTGAACAGATAACTCTCTGAGGAAGACATACCAAGGGGCCACAGGCATATGAAAGAATGCTCAACATCACTAGCCAACAGAGAGATGCAAATTAAAACCACAATAAGATACCATCTCACATCTGTCAGAATGTCAGTCATCAACAAATCAACAAACACGTGTTGGAGATGATGTGGGGAAAAGGGAACCCTGGTGCACTGTTGATGGGAATGCAGGCTGGTGCAGCCACTATGGAAAACAGTATGGGGTTTCCTTAAAAAATTCAAAATGGAACTACCTTTTGATCCATCAATATCGCTACTAGGACTGGACCCGAAGAACCCTGAAACACCAGTTCATAAGAACCTATGTACCTCTAAGTTCATAGCAGTGCTATTTATAATAGGAAAGTGCTGGAAACAGTCTAAGTGCCCATCAGTGGATGATTGGATTAAAAAATTTTGGTATATTTTCACAATGGAATACTACACAGCAGAAAGAAGGAAGGAACTCCTACCCTTTGCAACAACATGGTTGAAAATGGAGAGTATTATGCTTAGTGAAATAAGCCATTCAGGGAAAGACAAATACCATATGATCTCACCCATTGCAGGACAGTAATGAACAAAACAAACAACAAGCAAAGCAGAACCAGATACATGAATACAATGAATAGACCTTCAGTGGGCAGAAGGGAGAGAGAGCAAGGGGAGGGGGGAGGAGTCAGCAAAAAAGGAGAACCGTTTAGTCAAGAAACTAGTATGGAAGAACCATGGAGATGTACAAGTGGGATTGACTTTTGGGGGGAGTGGGTAAGTGGAGAAGGGGCAGAAGGGAGTAAAAAGGGGATGGATGTAATAAAACAATAAAATAAAATTAAAAAAAATAATAAACTCTTAAAAAATTATTACATCCTACATGTTTGTCAGTTGTGATTGTCTTTGTATTATTTGTCAATAGCTCTCCATTTATGTATTTACTGTGTTCTTTCCACAAAATATAAACTCCATGAAAGCAGGAATTCTACTGGTCTACTTATTGTGATGTTCACAATTATGTCTGGCATATAAGAGATGCCCAACAGTCTCTGTTGAATTATTTTGCTAAGAGAATGACACAATAGTTTTTGGAAAATTTTATTAATTATACTGTTACAGTTGTCCCCATTTTTCCCCTTTTCTCTCTTCTGCCCAGTTATGCCCCTATCCTCCAGCAATCTCACCCTGCTTAGGTCATGTCCATGGGTCATGCCTTTAAATTCTTTGGTTTCATTCTTCCTATACTATTCTCTTTAAAAAAAAAGAGAGAGATTTTATTATTTTTAGAGAGAGGGGAAAGGAGAGAGGCAGAGAGTGAGAAAGACATCATTATATAGTTGCCTTTCACCTGCCTCCTGCTATGGACCAGGCTGTATACTATTCTTAAAGTCCCCCTGTCTATTTTGAGTCAACCAATTATCTTAATACCTACACTGTTTATCCCTTTCTCTCCTTTCACCCTCCTGGCTGATAATCCTCTAAATGATCCCCATACCTATGATCCTGTTCTTCTTTTGGTTGTTTGCTTAGTTTAGATTCAGTTGTTGATAGTTGTGAGTTTGTTATCATTTTAATGTTCACAGTTTTGGTCTTCTTTTTCTTAACTAAATTCCTTTAACCTTTTATATAAATCATGGCTTGGTGATGATGAACTCCTTTAGTTTTACCTCATCTGGAAAGCACTTTATCTGCTCTTCTATTTTAAATGATAGCTTTGCTGGATACAGTAATCTTGGCTGTAGGTCCTTATTTTTCATCAGTTTGAATACTTATTGCCAGTCCCTTCTTGCTTGCAAAGTTTCCTTTTATAAATAAGCTTATAGTCTTTTTAAAAAATTTAATTTTATTATTGTATTACATTCATCCCATTTCTCCCTCCTGCTCTCCTCTTCCCCACACTCGCATCCTCCCCCACAGTCAATCCCATATGTTGTCTATGTCCATGGGTCATCCGTGCTAGTTCCTTGACTAAACTGTTCCCTTTCTTTGCCCCCTTCTCCCCCTTCCCCTCCCTTTTCCTTCTACACCTTGAAAGTCGGTTCCTTGTATTCATGCTTCTAGTTCTTTTTTGCTTCTTTGTTTTGTTCATTAGGCTCCTGTAATGGGTGATATCATATGGTATTTTTTTTTTTCACTGACTGGTTTATTTCACTAAGCATAATACTCTCCAGTTCCATCCATGTTGTCACAAAAGGTAGGAGCTTCTTTTTTCTTTCTGCCATGTAGTATTTCATTGTTTAAAAGTGTATCAAAGTTTTTCAATCCATTCTTCCACTGACAGGCACTTAGGCTGTTTCCAAATCTTGGCTATTGTAAATAGCACTGCTATCAACATAGGAGTACATAAGTTCTTCTGAATTGGTGTTTCAGGGTTTTTCAGGTATAGTCCTAGTAGTGAAATTGCTGCATCAAAAGGCAGATCCATTTTTACTTTTTTAAGGAGACTCCATACTGTTTCTCATAGTGGCTGCCCCAGCCTACAATCCCACCAATAGTGCACCAGGATTTCCTTTTCCCCACATCCGCCAACACTTGTTGTTTGCTGATTTGTTGATGATTGCCATTCTGGCAGATGTGAGATGGTATCTCATTGTGGTTTTAATTTACATGTCTCTGATGGCTAGTGATGTTGATCATTCTTTCATATGCCTTTAAGCTTTTTGTACATATATTCTCCTCAGAGAGGTATATGTTCAGGTCTTTTGCCCATTTTTTCATTGGACTGTCTGTCTCCCTAATATTGAGTCTCATAAGTTCTTTATATATTTTGAAGATCAGACCCTTGTCTGAGGTATCATTGGCAAATATGTTTTCTCATACAGTTAGTTCCCTTTAAATTTTGCTGGTGTTTTCTTTAGCTGACAGAAGCTTTTCAGGTAGGTAAAGTCCCATTTGTTTATTTGTTCCTTTATTTCCATTGCCCTTGGAGATGTATCAGTGAAAATATTTCTGCATAGGATATCTGAAATTTTACTTCCTATATATTTCCCCTAGGACTTTTATGATGTTGTGGCTTATGTTTAAGTCCTTTATCCATCTTGAGCTTATTCTGGTATATGGTGTAATTTGGTGGTCTAGTTTTATTTTTTTGCATGTCCCTGTCCAGTTCTCCCAACACCACTTGAAGAGGCTTGATAGTCTTATAGGAACCCCTTTGTAAGTAACTCTTCTTTTCTCTTGCTGCTTTTAAGATTTTCTCTTTATCTTTAATCTTTGGCATTTTAATTATGATGTGTCTTGGTGTGGTCCTTTTTGGGTCTAGCTTGTTTGGGACTCCTGGACAAGTCTTGTTTCATGGATTTGTATGTCTATTTCCTTTGCCAAATTAGCGAATTTTTCTTCATTATTTTTTCACATAAAGCTTCTATTTCTTGTTCTTCCTCTTCTCCTTCTGGTACCCCTATGCTTTGGATGTTGGAATGTTTAAAGTTATCCTGGGAGGTTCCTGGACCTTTTCTCATTTATATTCAATTATTGTTTCTTCATTCTATACTGGTTGACTGTTTATTTCTTCCTTATGTTCCAAATCATTGATTTGAACCCCAGTTTCCTTCCCTTCACCATTGTTTTCATATGGATTTTCCTTAATTTCACTTAGTACTGCCTTTAATTCTTTACTTCTGCATTTGCCATACTCAAGCATGTCTATATGTCAAGTCTGTGAGCATCTTTATTACCAGCATTTTCAATTCTGCATCTGTTAGGTTGACTATCTCCCCATTGCTCAGTTTTCCCACTGGAACCTTGATCTGTTCCCTTTTTGGGAACAATCTTCTTTGTCTCCTCAACTTGACTGGCTCCTGTGTTTGCCTCTTTGACTTAGGTAAAGCAGTTCCACCTGTTGCATTGTAAGGAGTGGAGCCTTGTGTATTTGTCTGTGTGGGGTTACCTGTTTCACCTAGTTGTAGCATTGTATGTGGGGGAAGGTTCCAAAAGGGAACAATGCCTCTTGTTCAGCTCTTACCCCTTTTCCACTAAGCAAATGGAGTCTGCTGAGAGATAGGCAGTTTCTTCTGCTGACCCAACTCCAACTGGTTTTCATAGTCAGTTGCCACTGCTGTTGGTGCTACTACTGCTACAGGTATGGTTGCCACTGCTGGTGTGGGTGCCATTGCTGGTGCCACTGCTGCCACTGCTGCTGATATCACTGCTACTGCTGCTGCTGCTGCTTGTAAGGCACACCAATCATTTCATCCCTGGCTCTGCCTGGATGAGTATTTGTTTTTTCTTTGTTGGACATCCCTTCAGTTTGATTTTCTGGATGTTTTAATTAGTAAATAGTTCTTAATAGTTCTGAGTAGATGTGCTTTTTCTTAGTTGGGAAGGGAGAGATAATGTGTCTAGCTATGCCTTCATCTTGTCCAAAAGTCTCACTTATGGCTATTTTTAGAGTATAAAGTCAACTGGGACCTGAAGAGAAAGCTTGGGAGAGGTTATATTAGATTTTCATATAATGTAAATGACATTTTTAAATATTCCCTTATTTTGGGGGGTTAAGTATAACACATACAGAAAATTGTCCATTTATTGCTGAATAAATTTTCACAGTGTGAACAAATCTTTGAAATCATCCCTCAGGTCAAGAAACAGTTTACCCACACTCTGTCTGGACCTGTGTACCATGAATGACTTTGGTTCCTACAATGTTCTCCTCAGTACTGGTGAGTGACCTGGAGCATGGTTGTACTGTCATTAGAACACACAGCCATTTCATATTCTAAATTAACTATTAAGTTAACTCGGATAAGTCTTTGCATCTTTGAGTTTTAATATCCCAGGAACCCGTGGGTTTTCTCAGATTTCAGTCATTTATTATTTTGGAGAAATGGGGAGCCTCTAATGAATGCCTACTGAGCTGGCAGAAATTTTACGCACTTGTTTTGTCTGATAGTAGCACATGTGATTTTCTTCCCTTTCAGTTCACTGGGCTAACTCACAGATGAACATTATGTACTGGGGAAAACTCACTTTTACTTGTGATTAACAAGTAAACAGTGATTAACAAGTAATAGAGGATGTATTTAAAAGAACAGAGGTAAAATTTGAAAGTCATGACACATTATCTAAATTGTGCTGCTTAAAATCTCCATGCCATCTATAAGACAGGAGACCAGCTCTTTTGTGTGTATTGGAATTGCCTGCACATGTGAAGGTATACTAACTAAAAATGTACACTCTTATGAATTATTTCTAAAGATCTGCATTAAGTTGTTGTCAGGGGAATTATTTTTAATAAGAACCCACATGATTCCAAAGTCAGATGTTGTGAAGAGTGACTTGGGGACTGGTAACCTGGTTTCTTTGGTAGAACTTGGGTTGCGATTAATATAAAAATAAAAAATGAAAACAAATAAAAGCAAAATCCATAAAAACAATCAAATATTTTCCCCAGTAACTCCGTATACCTCTTTGTGAGTAAGCAATTTACTTTTCCTATAAGAGAAATAATCCTTATAATAAAGTCCCTATACACTCACACACAATGTTTTCTACACATTCACTAAAGCTTTTGCATAAACCATACACTAGGGGATATTAACACAAGTTTCATGAGGAGCTTGATACTGAAAGTGGCATTTGAAGGCAAATCTGGCTTTGGTTTGACCCTGGGTGGTTTGGGGACATCCAGATCTAACGTAACCATTGGGTAAAACCAGCATTTTCCCATCAGTTTATCCCCGCAGGCTCTTGTTCCAGATGGCAAGAAGGCACAAATGCTATTTCTGTGCATGTGCAATCTGTCTTCACTTCCTTTTGGGAAAGGCCCATGTTTTTTTGAGTGGTGCATGCAGAGTTCACAGTGGCTTTGTGTGATCTGTGCATTTACCAATGGCTGCATTGACTTTCTCTAAATGGCTCTAGAATTGCAGTATATGATCGGAGCCCAACATTTGCCCAAATAAGTTTAATAATGTACCAGATGGAATGAAATGCAAGCATAAACATATCTCTTTCTCTCTGCATTGCCCTCATTTTTGTAACTGTCCATGTGCACTCTGTTTTCTATTCTTTTTGAGAAAGACACAGTCTTTCCTATGCAGTCTATTAAGAGCCAATATTAAGACCAGTGACAGTACACTTCTGATGGTATAAACTGGTCTTTACTAGTACCAGCCACCTCCCAAGTGGTCCATGGTGTGCCTCTAGGGGTAAAGGTATATGGTGGAGTGGATGTAGTTTTCTTCTTTGGCTGAGTATAGCTAGGGAGTGGCATCAAAAGTTACTGATTACCTCAGTAGGTGAACTCATGACTACCAAGGCAGTAGGTGAGAAGGCTAATCTTCCTTCTTCAGGGTGGCTGGGCCAAGGATTCTGTGGCCCTCCAAGTGGAAGGGAAGTTGCATTCACTGTAAATGCTAGTGAGTAAAAATTACTGCCAAATTAGTAGCTTCTGAATATCATGTTCCATGAACATATCGTGATAAAAAGCATGCTAATGTCTAGTGGTTGGTTAGTGGTTTCGATGTGTACTATGGCTCCATGGCCAATAAAGCTTTTTCCCAAAGAGGGAAACTGGCTGCTTCTGCTGTGTTTGTGTGCTTTCACTGTTGCTTTTAAATCAGCCCCTAGGAGAATTTGAAATCTTCTTGAATTACTTTTTAGCACAGATGAAGGAAGTAAAAGTTCTAAAACTGCCTAGCTACAGACAAATCACTTAACAAGTCAGCTTTGTATTGGCAAAGTCCTACTATAAGAAGTGTTTCAAAAGGCAGAATATAACAATATGAAAGCTAAGTTTTGTTGTTTATTTAACAAATGAAGCAGGCTGTCACTGAAAACTAAGAGCCTCCAGGAACTTTTTAAGGTCATGTGAAATGCCAGATCCTTGTAACAGACATCCTGCTATAATGTGTGATGATGTTTACGCACGTATGTCTTGGCTGGTGGTCTTGTTTATAAACAGACTATAGACACATATTCTCTATTCAATAGTAGTTCATTAAGTCATTGCAGGTTGATTCAAAATAGTATCTTATGTGAAGCTCTCCTCCAGATGGCAAAAATTATTGCATATTCCAATGAAAATAAAGAATAACCTAGATACAGTTTAATTCAAGTGTAATATGCTGACAATTAAACTACTCTATTTAGTTGTGTGGTAAATGTACCCTGTGTACATAGTGCTTTTATAAAGCAGAGTGAAGCTAAACCAATACAGTTTAGCGGCATTTAGAGGTGGGATTATCTGACTTGATAGAGATCCCCTTCAGTACAGACATTATAAATTCATCTTTCTAGTCTTTGTTCCCTAGGTCTTATGTTGTTATTCAACACCTAAACATGTTTAATAAGCATTTAATGTAAAAAATGATGAGGCTGCATATTTTTAACTTCAATGAAAGGATACTATTTTATTTCATTCATTGGCCGGGAACATCATAATTAAAAAAAAATTATCAACCAAAATGAAACATTTGGGCTGGTTTTAATTGATCAACAGTGAGAACTTCAGTCCAGGGATCCATTTCAAAGTTGTCCGTTGTAAGCCACAGGGCACTTGGCCACATGCTGTGATGCTCCCTGGCTTACGCACAATGACCTTTGGGTTGACCATCCATGTGTAAATCAAACAACCTATCCTCCTTGAATGTAGCGAAGAGGATTATAAAATCCAGGGAAGACCTTTGAGAAATGATAAACAACACTGAGAATTTAAGTATTTATTCTAGCCTGCTTATGATGATGTATTTTTATTATATTTGCCTGGGTGTCAGGTAACTGCAGGATGAAAAATCGCATTCTTCGATATAAGTTAAGGGTGTGTCATCCTGAACTGCTTCCATCTCCAGCAAACTCTGTTGATAGCTGAGAAAGTGTCTTTTAAGACTGTTATATTCAGAGAAGGCTTTTCTTCCTTCTCTTTCCCTTTCTCTCTTCCTTCCTTCTTTCTTTTCTTTTCTTGACAGCCTGCTCTAGTGTTTGCTAATTTGTGATTCTTAGAAATGTATACTGTGTTTTTGAGCCTTCTGTGTACCTTTAATGAGAAAGGTTTCTCTACTTAATTAATTTTTGCTTTTTATTTTGTTTGTGAGACAGGGTCTTCTATTACAAATTGTATTCTTCCAGGAAGCAAGAAGGGATTGAAATAATTTTGAATCTCAGTTTTGCAACATTTTATTTGGGTAATTTGGGGATCAAAGAGATGAGAAGAGATGTATAAATCAGATTCCTCTCATTTTCTTTCTAGCACTGTGTTTCATTGAATATTCACTGGAAGGTTAATTTAGTTTACTTTTTTTATTTTTTTATTTTTTTTTAAAGATTTTATTATTCCCAGAAAGAGAAGAAGGGAGAGAGGCAGAGAGGGAGAGAAACATCAATGTATGGTTGCCTTTCACCTGCCTCCAGCCACAAACCTGGCTGAAGACCTGGCTTGCAGCCTGGTTATGTGCCCTGGCTGGGGAATTGAACCAGTGACCTTTGGGTTCACAGGCCGGTGCCTTATCCATTGTACTACCAGCCAGGGCTAGTTTACTTTTTAAATTAAAATATGGCTTGAATTGGGATTCCCATAGGAACCCTGTTTACATTTTAAGCATTTTGCCACTTCTCGTTGTAAAATAACCCAATATAAAGTTTCAAACACAATACAAATTAGATATGGTCATTAAACTAGTCACCCAAGATGCCTGTAAGTTTTTCCCCAAGTAATTAAATTTGCACATGCAAGTTAAAAGCTTCCACAAGAAGATATGCACAACTTATGTAAAAACCAGGGCTGGGTCCCTCCTCAATAAAAATTAGAATTCTCATTGCATGTGTAACTATAATGATGACTTCATGCTGGTTAAGTAGGAGACCAATATAGTGACAAGTAAAATTAGGAGATTTGTAATTATGAGTTTGTTTAGGTAAGGGATGAAAAGTGCTGACCATTTATGCCAAGTACAACTGATGTCCTGCATTTTGCTGAACTGTGCATGAGGTATGACCTAGCTGTAGGGAAGAGAGTAAAAACTGCATTTCGATAACCAAATTGAAGTCATAACTTCTAAAAACCATGGAAAATTGGTTTCTTTTCAGGCTAAGGACAACCATTTGAGTGTTTCTTTGAGATGTCACAGACAACATGCAGAAGGCCATTTTAATTCTTCTTAAATGTCCAATATTGAGCATGAGAAGATGATAAATTATTCTAGACACACACATATATGTTTACAAAGGTGGACTGTATCAAACAGGTTAATGGGAATGTGACTTGTACAGTTACACAAGGACCTGCACTTGTTCTCATACTTTGTTATCTCTCTTGAAGTTTTAAATGGATTACCTACTTATTACAATATTATAAAGGATCTAACTTAGGAACCTCCAGATTTTTAAAAAATGAATAGGGCAAGGAATGAGGAAGGGGCTCAGATCTTCCGTGCTCTCTAGGCAGGCCATTCTCCCTAAATCTTCATATGTTCACCAAGTCTTACTTTGGAAATCAGGTCCAATGGGATGATAGAACAGGCATATGAACAAAGGAATGTGTGTTGATTGTTCTTTACCACCCTATTTGTATATAACCTTCAAGAAGCTGCTTGCATGCAGAATTTTGGAGGACTCAAGTGTGTGGGAGTTCAGTGAGAGTCAAAGTGAGTAGAAAGGGACCATGTATGAAAACCCTGAGTTCCACAGAGCCCTGGTAGAATGTGGGCAAATCAAGTCAGATAAAAACAATAGAGTTTATTTTGCACAACATTTCTAGTGTTCTGTAAGAATGAAATAAATATACACATAAGAAATACAAACTTTGTAAAGTTGGTAATTTACTATTAGAGTTAAATGTGTTTCTATATACTGTAGATAAACAGTAAAAATCATGCTAATAATTTAAAGTTTTAATTTTTCTTTACTTAGGATAACATTCGATGGCAAAACAATGACAACAATAAAAAATGACAAGTTGAGATACCATAGAAGAAAAAGAAAAAGAAAACTATATCCTACTATCTTTAATAGCACTTAACTTTTTGAGAAGAAGAGGTTCTGCACTTCTGTTTTACACTAAGCCTTTCAAATTATGTAGCTGGGGTTGATTAGGAAGACAGAAACCACACTAGCTATTTCAATGGAGATAATTTAATATAGAGAGTTAGATAAAGAAGCATTGATGGACTGAAAAGGCAAAAAGAGCACAGAGGTAACTCAGGTAGTAAATATAGGCAACAGTTACCACTCCTATGGTAGGAAGAACAGAGGATGGAGCTCAAAGTAGGAAGAAGCTGTGGTGAGCTGGGCCTCAGATGACCAAGAATGTGGTTTTGATTAGCTGGTTCTGGTACCTCAAGAACTCACAGAAGCAGCCCACCGAGTCAGGAATGAGCTCTCTGAGCAGGTCTCATAATAAGATTGAATATTGCTTCATGTGCTGGAAACTCTGAGGGAGTTCTAGGAGGCTGGTTCTGGAAATTGGCTCAACACTGCTTCAGAAATAGCTCATAGGAAAGGAGCAAAGCCTGTCAGCTTTTTTATGTCTTCCAGTTCACTTTTAGTGCTTCCTATTGACCAATTTAATATGATTTTAATTGTGGAGAATATAATTTGCAGAGACTAAGTGCCAGCATGACAAAGCAGAGGACAGAGGGATGGAATTGGAGCTGAGAGGCTTGCTTAATAGCCAGCACATAAATTAACCATACTGAGAGCATAGGGGTATTAATAATTTGTTGCAGAAACCAAGTTTTCACTTTGACTACATGCAAAGCTCTAATCAGCCTGAGAAGTTAAAGAGAAGCATTCCTATATTCTAGGCTGAACATATGGCTCAACTAGGCTCATTAATACCAGCCAAAGTGATTTCCATTCTTTCCCATGACTTGTGAAGCCAGTTCCTATCTCAGGGTACTCCTAGGTCCAGAGAGCTCTTCTCCCAAACACTCCATGGCTTCCTCTTCCAAATTCACATTTCAGCTCAAATATTTTTGACTTCCAATCCAAAATGGCAACCATCCTTCCTCTCTAAGGTATCTCTCATATTATACATTTTTGTTTGGGAAATTATCTATATCTGAAGGCTTCTGCTTGCTTATTTAATGTCTTCCTCATACTAGAGTCTCAGTTCCATGGGCAACTCCCACAACATGCCTAAAGATTTCAAATGGGAGCAAGTCCTATAGGAAGTTTTTTCCATCATTAATATTATTATGGGAGACTATAGGATATGTCTAGGACTATGGTACTTTGCCAAAGCAATACTCATCAATTTTATAACTATAGGAAAAGCTACTATTTTAAATATATAATTGAGGATTAATCCCACTTAAATTATTAAAAATTGACTTCTGGTCAAGATGGAGGTTTAGCCACATGGTTTGCCTCCTAGCTCAACTACAGAAAAAATTTCAACTAGACTATAAAACAAGTATCACCCAAACTGTCAAAAAATCAAGCTGTATGGGAGTTGAACAACCAAGGATTTAAAGAAACCACATTTATTCAGACAGGTAGGAGGGGCAGAGACACATAGAGTTGTGGGGAGGTGTAAAAAGGCATGGGGCCATGGGGTAATGTGGATAGTCAGTGGAATATTCACCTGTGGTGGATAAAAATTGAGAGAGATACATTGGGAACCAGGGATCCTAGCTCCAAACCAGACTACCCAATAACCCAAGGTTCCCATGACAGGGAGATAATTCCTCATAAATTCTGGCTGTAGAAACCAGTGGGAGTTGTGGCAGTGGAAGAAACTAATGAATTCTCAGGAGACTTCTCTTAAAGGGCCTGTGTGAACTTAGAACATATGCGTATCCATCTTCTCTGAGATTCAGCACTAGGCAACAGCTGGAAGGGCACAAATGACATAAGAAGAGAAAGTGAAATTATTGGAAACAGAGTGAGTGCCAGGAGACAGCTACCTCCCAGGCAAAAGCTCCAGAAGCCAGGCAGCAGCATTTTTTCTAGTTTGGGTCCTTCCCAACACAATACCACAAAGCAGGCAAGTGGGTTGCCCTCCACTGGTGTTTACTGAAGGCTCCACTCACACAGTTTATATGTATAATGTTCTACAATGAATCATACTACTAAAACAGGAAATCAAAACAACACCACCTAATACACAGAAACAAACACTGGGAGATTGCCAAATTGAGGAGACAATGAAATATGGCCCAAATGAAAGAACAGAACAAAACTCCAGAAGAATTAAATAAAACTGATATAACCAATCTATCAGATGCAAAGTTCAAAACACTTGTTTTCAGGATACTGAAAGAACTCATTGAGCATGACAACAGTATAAGAAGACCCAGGCAGAAATAAAGATTATATTAAATGAAATAAAAAATAAATCTATAGGGAACCAACAGTGGAGGGGATGAATTTGAGAATCAAATAATGATTTGGAATATAAGGAAGAAAAAACTATTTAATCAGAACAGCCAGAAAGAAAAAGAATTAAAAAATGATAGACTAAGAAGTTTCTGGGAAAACTTCAAGTGCTCCAATATTCACATCATAGAGAGACAGAAGGAGAATAGAGAGTGAAAAATTAGAAATCCATCTGAAAGAATAATGAAAGAAAACTTCCCTAGTTTGGTGAAGGAAATAGACATGCAGGCCCAGGGAGTACAGAGTCCCAAGCAATATAGATACAAAGAGGCACATTACAAGAAGCATAATTAAAATGTCAAAGGTTAAAGATAAGGAGAGAATCTTAAAAGCAGCAAGAGAAAAGCAGAGAGTTACCTACCAATGAGTTCCCGTAAGACTATTAACTGGTTTCTCAAAAGAAATGTTGCAGGCTAGAAGGGGCTGGAAAGAAGTATTCAAAATGATGAAAAGCAAGGGCCTACAACCAAAATTACTCTATCCAGAAAAGCTATCATTTAGAATGGAAGGGCAAATAAAATGCTTCTCAGACAAGGTAAAGCTAAAGGAGTTTATCATTACCAAGCCATTATTATATGAAATATTAAAGGGACTTATTTAAGAAACCTATCAAAACTGTAACATTAAAATGACAACAAACTAATAACTATCAACAGCTGAATCTAAAAAAAAAAATTAAACACCACGAATAGGAACAGAATTATAGATATGGAGATCACTTGCAAGGTTATTAGCTTGGAGGGAGAAGGGGGAGAATGGGTACAAAGGTCCAAAGATTAAGAAACATAAATTGGGGGGGAGTGGGTGGGTGGGGAAGGGGACAGAGGGGAGTAAAAAGGGATGGATGTAATACAACAACAATAAAATTAAATAAAAAAAAGAAACATAAATTGGTAGGTACAAAATAGACAAGAGGATGTTGAGGAATAGTATAGGAAATGGAGAAGTCAAAGACCTTATATTCATGACCCATGGACATGAAATAAGGAGGTGATTGTTGGTGGGAAGGGGTGTACCGGGCAGAGGGGGACAAAAGGGGAAATTGGGACAACTGTAATAACATAATCAATAAAATATGTTAAAAAATTATTAAACTTAAATCGCCAAATCATTGAAACTTTCTACTTGAGTGATTCCTGGTGTATATGTGTATATGGGTATGTTTGTGTTCAGGCACACACTTACATTTTAGAGTTTTAGTTAACACAACTGAAGAGGTTAAAAAACTCATTTTCTTTCTTTGTAAAAATATTTAATTTATTATTTTTAGAGAGAGGGGAAGGGAGGGAGGCAGAGAGGGAGTGAGACATCAATGTATGGTTGCCTTTCACCTGCCTCCAGCTGTGGACCTGGCTGGAGACCTTGCTTCCAACCTGGTTATATGCCCTGGCTGGGATTTGAACCAGCAACCTTTGGGTTCGCAGGCTGGTGCCAATCCACTGATCCACCAGCCACGGCCATCAATATTCTTTGAACAAGCCAAATATCCATCAAATAAATAGATTATCACAATGTGAATATATTATATAATGGAATATTATTTGGTCATAAAAAGGTATAATTATACATACTCATACTACATACTGCAACATGGATGAACCTTGAAAACATTATGCTTAGTGAAAGAAGGCAGTCACATATTATATGATTCCACTTATATAAAATATCCATAATAGTCAAACCTATAGAGACAGAAGGTATATTCATGGTTGCTAAAACCAGGTTGGTGGTAGTGTGGTGGAGGTATAAATATAGGGGGAATGATAGCTAAGTAAAGGGTTTCTTTTGTGGTTTCAGGTACATGTAGCTGTGAATATACAGAATTGCACACTTTACATAAATAAATTATATGGTATATGAATTACAACTAATAAAGGGAGGTATTATTAAAATACGTATTTTTGCTTCATGGGCAACTCTCGGCTGGGGTGGTCGCTACAGGTCTCGCTCCTGTGTAGCAAGACAGTGCCGCCGCCCGCCAGCCTGTCTCAGACCATGGCCAACAAGGAGCGCACCTTCATTGCCATAAAGCCGGATGGCGTGCAGCGCGGCTTGGTGGGCAAAATCATCAAGCGCTTTGAGCAGAAGGGGTTCTGTCTGGTGGCCATGAAGTTCCTTCAGGCCTCGGAGGATCTTCTGAAGCAGCACTACATTGACCTGAAAGACCGCCCATTCTACCCTGGGCTGGTGAAGTACATGAACTCAGGGCCTGTGGTGGCCATGGTCTCGGAGGGGCTGAATGTAGTGAAGACAGGGCGAATGATGCTTGGGGAGACCAATGCAGCAGATTCTAAGCCAGGCACCATCTGTGGAGACTTTTGCATTCAACTTGGCAGGAACATCGTTCAGTAAACAGGTGGGATTGACTTTGGGGGGAATGGGTGGGTGGGTGGGGGGACAGAGGGGAGCAAAAAGGGGATGGATGTAATACAACAACAATAAAATTAAAAAAAAAAAAAAAAAAAAAAAAAAAAAAAAAAAAAAAAGTGCTGAAAGAGAAATCAGCCTACGGTTTAAGCCGGAAGAATTGGTTGAGTACAAGTCTTGTGCTTTTGACTGGATCTATGAATAAGAGGTGGACAGAGTATCAGTCCCCTTTGGCTCCACTTGGATGTGTCCCTGGACGCATCTCTTAATTCCATTGACTTGGAAGCAATAGGATTGATTGATTTTTCTTTTCTAAAGCATATTTACCAATAAAGCCTTTGGAAACTGGAATAAAAAATGTATTTTCTGGTTTAAGATGGCAGACGATGAAGACAGATTTATATTGCCTCCTACCCTATATAATGGGGATAGCCATCCTATGGTCCATGGACCAACTCTGTTCCAGTGCCTGTTAAATCTTTTTTATTTTTAAAATAAAGTTTAAAATAAACCTTTTTAAAAACAAGGTTGGGATGCAGCCATACTAATTTGTTTACCTGTTACCTATGGTGGCTCCCTCACTACAACGTCAGAGTTAAATAATTGTGACAGACTTCATTGCCCACAACACCTAAAATATGTGTTATCTAGTACTTTAGCAGAAAATGCCAAACCCTGTCTTAGAAGAAAAATATAGGCAGACAAATAATAGCAATATTATTTAAATATTTTTTTTTTGCCATGTTAAGTCCTATGCAGCATATTTAAAAAGAATATGTTGGAAATAGCTACCTGGAAGATTTTCAAAGAAAAGCCAACCTTGTTAGGAGTGTTTCTTCCTTTTGCCATCATGCTATTCTCTAAATCATGCAATTTCATTGACAAAGTTTTTACCAATTATGAGAAGCAGCATTACTGTATGTACTACTAAGGAAGAAAGGCTTTCTCACCATATAGAACTTCTATTTTACACTTGTTAACAGCACAGTTTCAGATTTATTTAAATGAATTTTATCATACATTATTTTTGCACACATTAAAAAAGGTGGTTATGAGCTGTAGCAATATGCAGAGATATACCTGGCTCTAAGCACATCTGGAGAGAGGTCTCTATGTTCGCCACTCCATTTCTTGCCTTCTTCATTTCTTATCTTATTGTCTCCTCTGTTTCCCCCATCTTACTAGTGGTTGCATCTGCTAGTCTTATCTTCCCAGATGCTCCATTTCTTCCCTTCCTCTGATCATCAATACATCTTCCTCTCCCTTTGCCCATTTCTCTATTTTTCACATATCAACTTCCCCATCACCCTTTTCATACCATTGTGGTAAGTACAAAGGACTTATGAATAGTGGTATTAAGATGCATCTTTATTCCAGGGAGGGTAGAATGTGAAAAAAATGTGACTTGAAATCCATGAAGGGTGTTATTAGATGTTTGTGGACTCTCTAATGAAGCTCAGTGGTTACAGTGCAACAGTGTAGCCAATGCTGTTTGGATTATATATTTGGTAGACTTTTGTACATGTGTGATCAGCTCATAATGCTTGGAGACATTCCTGTGTTTGACTCTGTATCAGCATGACCTGAGAGCTAGTTAGAAATGAAAATGATCGGACCACATCCCAGATCTACTGAATCAGAAACAGTAGTGTTGTCTTGTGATCTGTGTTTTAACAAATTCTCCAGGTGCAAAGTAAAGTTTGAGATACATTTCTTCATGACCTATCTGGAGTGAAGATTTCCATTACTTTAATAGGTTCTTGGCTTGTAGGCCTTCATCTTCTGCTTCATTTATTAAAACAGATAATAAACCTATTTAAAAAATTCATATCAGGTAAAACTTTGCTATCTGTGTGAGGATCTTCTCTCTTAGAGAAGAAGTCCTATTGTTTTTGAATTGTTTTTGCATTGCATTCCTCAATGATGTGATAGAAGTGACTATAGACTATAGACTGGGTAATCAGAAGAGCTTCACCAAGGAGGTGTGAGTTAAATGACTTACTAAGACGAGAGAAGCACCTACATCTCAAACACTAAGAGCCGTATCTTTCTGTCTTCCTTCCCCCTTATCCATATCAAATCATCCTTCACATGGTGAAAAGTTAATATACATAAAGCACCCAATTATTCACACCACACTACTGTTCCAGAAATGAAACAACAACAACAACTACTACTACTACTACTATGTCACTATATTAAATAATCAAATTAACTATACTTCTTTTACAAAACCCTTTTATATTACCATACATTTTAATTAACCTGAAATCTGGAGGCAGGTGAAATGCAACCATACATTGATGTCTCTCTCCCTCTCTGCCTCTCTCCCTTCCCCCCTCTCTAAAAATAATAAATAAAATCTTTAAAAAAATAGATGCAGTGTGAGATGAATGCAGTAACAAACAGATAGATTGAGAGTAATGTGGAAGGAGAGCTACTCTAGGCAGGAAGCTTATGGAAGACTTTACGACAAGATGACTACCAGAGGATCTGAAGGAGAATGAAACAGCCCTTCTAAAACCCGGTGTACCAGAGAGTTCAAGGCTCTGAGAGAGGCAAACATTTGTTTTGCTGGGGGAAAACAAAGGAAGCTGAGGGTGAGAGGAGGTAGAGTAAGTAAGGGCAAAAGATGGATAAGATCCACCAAAATGGTTTATATTTAGGAGTGATATTGTTGCAGGAGACAGAATAGAAAGACCTCTGAGCTGTTGCTGTTGCTGGCCAGCAGCTAGTGTCCTGGTCACCAGGCAATACCTTTTAACACTTAGGTAGCAGCTAGAAATGAGTGGCCAGTGGGGAAACAAAGGCAGGACCCTCACCATTATAATCTAACAAAGAACTTACAGAGAAGGCTAAAAGCAGAGAAAGACATGGCTCACCCATTAACCCAGTAATCCAGTGGTCCAATAAGGCTGCCAGGTATTCTGAACAACACAAGTAAGTTGTGATAGTGCAGGATGGGGAAGCCCTTGAAAGTCTGTGTGTGTCATCCCCACTAGTTAGGAAAAAGAGAACCTTGAGACTGTGTATTTATCCCAAGGCCTGGAAAGGGAGAAAGAAGTACAGTGCCCAAAGAAAAGCCCCTAAAACAACTTTAGTTAACTGCCTGGTTCCCATCACATATGCAAAATGAATAAATAGTCTAGAGCAAGATAAGGATTCAGGCTAACAAACCCCCACTCATACCTACATTTGGGTAGTCATGACTCCCTGGGAAAGCTGGCACCATTTTTACCCGTCAATCAAGATGTAACTTCCTCACTCCCACACCCATCCTACCAACTATATAAGTCCTCAGAACAACAGACTTGCTCTCTTCTCTTGGCTCCTCCTTGGCCCTTTTGCCACATGGCAGGTCCTAGCCTTCTGGCCTCTGGCCACCTGGCTTCTGGCTTTCTCTTCTCTTGACCCTCTCTCCTGGGCTCTGGCCACATGGGTGCTGGTCACCTGGCCTGTGACTACTCTTGGTCTAGCCTCCCTTGCTTTTGCTCTTCCATTCACTAGTAAATTTTGCATGCATGCTAATAGGCTCACTGATCTATAATTCTTTATTAGGCACATTGATGAGAAGGACCAGCATTTTTCTCCAGTAACAGTATCTTCTGATTTCAATGAACAAAACAAAACAAAACATTGTGATTGCTTTGTCAGGAATTGATTATAGAGAGTTAAGAATGAGTTTGAGATTTGTTGAAACTTTCTATTTTCAAGCAGGATGATGGCAACTTGGATCATATGGACACCATGCAGATGGAGAGAATAGATGCATTTGGGGTTATTTTGGAGCCAAAACATGCTGTAATTTCATAGTCAGTTCCTTCTAAGGTTAAAAAATTATTTTTCTACCATGCCTTAAGATTTATATGGAGATTAATGAAATGGTAAACAATGTTTTGAATTCCTTGGAGGGGGAAGCAAAGCATTATTATTATTATTTTTTAAAAATTTTATTGTTGTTGTGTTACATCCATCCCCTTTTTGCTCCCCTCTGTCCCCCTCCCCACCCACCCATTGCCCCCAAAGTCAATCCCACCTATTGTCCATGTCCATGGTTCCTTTATACTAGGTTCTTGTCTAAACTGCTCCCCTTCCTTGCCTCTTCCTCCCACCTCCCCTCTATTATTATTTTCTTTACTCATTATGAATCAATTAATTTTTAATTCCAATACTGATATAGGTATTTCACTAACAGCTGGGGTCTCATTTAGCCTATGTTAAACAAAGGTTATATTATTATTGAAGTTATTATTAGAAAAACATATAACAAATATATTGAATACCAATAACAAAACCTAATTTCATGTAACTACAGTAGGCAACTTTAGTTATGGGGCATGGGTAGGTGTATTTAAGGATTGAGTTTCCGATACCTAATCTTACCCCTACCCATTTTTACCAGCTTTAGGTGGTTTTAGGATGTTGAGTGATTCTAGTCCAATTTATTCTGAACAATAGGTTTTCATAGTGAGCAAGACCAAAATTTTTTCCAGAATTGTAAATCAATTTTTTTTGGAAGTAAGGGACCAATATGTTGACATGACAAATGAAAATAATCCAAATTAAATGGTCCTAAAGAACTAATTAAACACAGAAAATTTGGTTATGGGAGGAAGTCAATTTCAGAATTTGATTGTGATTAAATTTAACAAAGCATAATAAATGTGGTAAGAATACATAGTAATGTATTATGACTAAAATGAGGCAATTTTATGCCAACGTACAATATCCATGTTGCCCAGGGTAATAAAATATCCCTTAATAAGGATAGGGCACCCATTGAGGATATAACCATTGTTGTTAGTGTTTGTGTGTATAATTGAAGTGAACCATAAGGATCTGAAAATGAGTGTCCTCTGAGAGTTATTAACCCAAATAATGAGTCAAATGGACAGAAGAGCTGTCTCCAACTGAGTGATAAATTATCTTTCTCTAGGTCCAGGCCCTTGCTCTCATATTCCACATTTCCCTCCATCATAAAAGACATTAGTTTTGCCTTAGTTGCCAACCCAATTTTTCTTCTTCTTTTCTTCTTTGTTGACAGAACACTGGTTTTGTTTGGAGTGAACTTGTGTTTAGAAAAAAAGTCCAGCTTCTTAGATTCTCTCGTAGTTAGGTTTGGCTGTGTGACACAGTTCTGGCTAATGAGATTAGGTGGAAATCTATTGGGTGGGGTTTTCTTGTGAGCTATTGTTTTCCTTTCAAAAGGCTAGACTCAACTGGCATGTGTTTGAAAAACTTTTGCCAACCAACCTTTGCCTTCTTTCTCTTTTTTTGTGCCAAAATCATAGATATGATATTTGGAGATGTGAGATCATGGGAATGGAACTGGTATAGTGAGAACATGAACCATCAAACATTACAAGAACAAAAGCTTACTCTCTAAAGATGGTGTAGAGGCTAGAAAGCCTGGGTTCTGCCAACATTGTTGGGCAGAGACAACAATCCTAGATTGCCTACTTCCAGATTTGCTAATACACTTTTAAGCCACAGTTGGCTACATTATCTGTTATTTGTACATTATCCTGAAACACATAGGTAGACCTCAGCTTTCAACTCATTTGCAGAGCAATGCTTCCCCTATTCACTGTAAGTGTTCTGAGGACAGGAACAACGTTTTTTGTTCATCTAAATGTTCTCCATGGTGGTTAGCTAAAGATTGAAAATCTAGGGAATACTGAAATAATTTTATATTGTAAAAGAAATACAAGAAATCTAAGATTTCTTTTACATTATTGGTCCTTAACTAGGATCACATTTCAGAGTCATTGCATGTGTATGTATGAGGAGTATATGTAGAAATAAACATGCAAACAAATACAGCATACCTAACTAGGCTCCTTTCTGAACATTCAGATTTAGAAGGTCAGAGATGGAATCTTGGCATCCATATTTAATAAAAAGCTCTGTAATTGACATTGAAATTCTATCTTCATACATTTGCCAGGAAACCTGGGTTTAACTTCATGTACTATACAGGATGTGTGAAATAAAGTGGCAAAATTTTGGTAAAATAAACAATATACCACAAAAGTGTTATATTTTGAAATAAATTTATTCTTAGATGTAAATACATAAACATAGTCATTATTTTAAAATTGTTCAAAAAAGTCTCCATTTGCTGCAATAATAGACTCAATTCCACTTTGGAATCTTGAGCACGCTTTCATTAACTTTTCTTTATCCATGGACATCATAATGTTTTCAGTCTTACCTTTACCAGCCTCTTTATTGGAATGAGGTTATTTATTAACTTCTCTGTCACGAATGCTGCATACATAATAATCTAAAGGATTTTCATATGGTGAACTAGGCGGCCAGATTTCCTTTGACCAGAATTCAGGAACACTGACACTGAGAAATTCTTGCACCTTTTTGTCATCATGTGCTGGTGCACCATCTTGTTGGAAGATAAAAATGACATCCATTTGTGAGTTGCTTCATCCATGGTACAACTACTCTCAAACATCAAGGTAAACATCAGCAGTCACCTTCAAGCATTGTGGAAAAAAGGCGGGGTCATGATATCCCCTTCATTGCTGAGAACACCTAACACCATCACTGTAGCAGGAAATTTCATTCTCATGACAACTGGGACTTCATTAAGGTTCTCACAGAGCCACCTGTTGTTTCTTCTGCTGACTATTTGGTCCTGTTGAGAATTCTTTTCATTGGAGAAGAAAATCAAAGGGGTTTTTCCTTTGGAATTTTTCAATTTTGTTAGCAGTGTCCTTGCTTTTTCAAAGCACCTTTCCTTTGTCTGTTGTGTCTTAAGCTGGCCTCTTCTAAAACCATGTGATCTGTATCTGATATCTTCAGCAGTAATCTTGTGACCCACTGCATCTGACATCTGCAGTTCTCTTGCTGTGGAGTGCTTTGACTTTCCTGGATTTTCACTGATGATCTTCTGGATTCTATGTACAATATCTGTACTTGTGCTATCCTTGCACACAAGTCTTATGCATTTTTCTTGTTGGTGTGGCGACATCAGGTTCAGCATCATTCACCTTCTTCACGTTGTCAACTGTATATGTATAAAGGGATGTTATTGAAGTCCACAATTTCCTCAACAGTTTGCCCTGCATTCAGTCCAGAAATTATGGTTGCTCTAACATAGTACTCCTTCAACATGACTGTTGCTCTCAAAATTTAAAACTTTGTATCTGAAACAGTGATGTTAAATCATAACCTTAGAAACATAATTTTTCAAAATTAGTAAGAAGCATGTGAAATAAGGAGATGCAAATTTATTGCCAATGCATCACATACATCCTGTATGTATCCACCCATCTATGTCTCTCAAAATAATACCTTCTAGAAAAGTCTGTCATTCCTGGGCTTCCTGAACTTTTCAGTCATACTTGGAAACTTAATGGTTAGAACTCTGCCCCTCACTGACTCCCCCATTAATTAAAAATGGTTTATTGTGATACCTAGAACCTTTCATATTTTAGTCATTTGAAAGAAACACAAATTAGAACAAGAAATAACTAAATCATGACTAGCCAGTCTGGAGCGTGTTCAATGAGAAAGCCTCAAGTGCATCCCTAGTAAGGACTTATAATTATAGCATTCTTTAAGGAATTGAAAAATTTTAAGGTGGCTAAATAGTGGTTGCCTCTGGAAGGGTTAGAGTAGGGAAATGGGTACATCCAATCAGGTAGGAGCACTCTGGGGCTGCGGAGTGGCACTGCTGTTGGATATTTGCTATCTTTTTTTAAAATTTAATTTTATTGTTGTTGTATCGCATTCATCTCAGTTTCACCCCTCTGCTCTCTGCTTCCTCAACCTCCCTCAATCCCACATATTGTCCATGTCCATGGATCATCCATGATAGTTCCTTGACTAAACTGTTGCCCTTCTTTGTCTCCTTCTCTTCCTTCCTCCTCCTCCCCTCTGTACACTGAAAGTCAGTTCCTTGTATTCATGTCTCTGGTTCTGTTTTGCTCCTTTGTGTTTTTGTTCATTAATTTCCTGTATTAAGTGAGAACATATGGTATTTAAATTTTGCTTTCTGGGTTATTTCACTAAGTATGGTACTCTCCAGTTCCATTCATGCTATCACAAATGGTAGGATTTCTTCTTTCTTTCTGCTGAGTAACATTTCATTGTGTAAATGTACCAAAGTTTTTTGATCCATTTATCTACTGAAGGGCATTAGGTTGTTTGCAGCATGTGCCTATTGTAAATAGTGGTGCTATGAACAGGGGGGTGCATAGGTTCTTCTGAGCTGGTGTTTCAGAATTCTTTGCATATAATACTAGCAGTGGAATCACTGGGTCATAAGGCTGCACCAGTCTGCATTCCAGCAGTGCACCAGGGTTCCCTTTTCTCCACATCCTTGCCAGCATTTGTTGTTTGTTGATTTGTTGATGATGGCCATTCTGACAGGTGTAAAGTGGTATCTCATTGTGGTTTTAATTTGCATCTCTGATGGCTAGTGATTTTGAACATTCTTTCATATGCTTATGAGCTCTTTTGTATGTCTTCCTTGGAGAAGTGTCTGTTCAGGTTCCTTGCCCATTTTTTAATTGGGTTATTTGTCTCCCTGGTGTTGAGTGATATTAGTTCTTTACATATTTTGGAGATCAAACCCTTCTCTGAGGTGTCATTGGCAAATACATATATTTTCCCATATGGTTGGTCTCCTTTTTGTTTTCTTAATGTTTTCTTTGCCTGAGCAGAAACTTTCCATCTTGATGTAATCCCATTTATTTATTTGTTCCTTTATTTCCCTTGCCCTGGGACATATATCAGTGAAAGTATTGCTACATGGGATATCTGCAATTTTTTTGCCTATGTTTTCCTCTAGTGCTTTTTATGGTGGCACTGCTTATGTTTAAGTCTTTTATCCATCTTGAGTTTATTTTGCTGTATGGTTAAGTTGGTGGTCTAGTTTCAATTTTTTTTGCATGTGTCTGTCCAGTTCTCCCAATACCACTTGTTGAAGAGGTTATTTGCACTCTATTTTATGTCCCCTCCACCTTTGTTGAATATTAGTACCCCATAGAGTTCTGGGTGTATTTCTGGACTCTCTATTCTATTCTAAGATTGGTTTGTCTGCTCTTGTGTCAGTACCAGACTATTCTGGTTACTATGGCTTTCTGGTAATATAGCTTGATATCTGTTATTATGATTCCTCCTAATTCCTCCTTCTTTCTTCTTTCTCAGGATTGCTGTAGCTATTCGGACTCGATTTTTACTCCATATGAATTTCTTAAATGTTTGTTCTAATTCCGTGAAATATGATGTTGGTATTTTAATAGGGATTGCATTGAATTTGTAGGTGGCTTTGGGTAGTATTGATATGTTAAGGATGTTAATTCTCCCCAACCATGAACATGGCATAGGCTGCGAATTATTTGTATCTTCCTTAATTTCCTTCTTCAGTGTTTCTTAGTTTTCTGAGTACAAGTTCTTTATGTCCTTGGTTAAGTTTATTCTAAGTACTTTATTTTTCTTGTTGCTATGGTAAATAGGATTTGTTTTCCAGCTTCTACCTCTGATGTATCATTGTTGGTGTATAAAAAATGCCTTCGATTTCTGGATATTGACTTTGTATCCAGCTATTTTGCCAAATTCAGTTATTAGGGTGAGTAGTTTTTTAGTGGAGTCTATAGGGTTTTGTATGCACACTATCATGTCATCTGCAAATAATGACAGTTTGACTTCCTCCTTTCCAATTTGGGTACCTTTGATTCCTTTTTCTTGTCTGATTGCTGTGGCTAGAACTTCCAAAATTATGTTGAATAGTAGTGGAGAGAGCTGATGCCCTTGCCTTATTCCTGATCTTAGGGAAAAGGCTTTCAGTTTTTGTTTGTTAAGTGTGATGTTAGCTGCAGGTTTCTCATATATGGCCTTTATTATGTTGGGGTATGCTCCCTCTATTCCCATCTTGCTGAGGGTTTTCAACATTAAAGGGTCCTGAAATTTGTGAAATGTGTTTTCAGTATCTATTGATGTGATCATATGGCTTTCGTCTTTCTGTTTGTTTATGTGTTGTATTACATTTATTGATTTGGAAATATTGAAACATCCTTGCATTCCTGGGATGAATCCCATTTTCTCATGGTGTATATATATTTCAATATATCGTTGGATCTGGTTTGCCAATATTTTGTTGAGAATTTTCACACCTAATTTCATCAGAGATATTGGCCTGCAGTTTTCTTTCTTTGTTGTATATTGACCTGGTTTGGGGATTAAAATAATATCGACCTAATAAAAACAGTTTGGGAGTCTTCCCTTTTCTTGGATTTTTAAAAATAGTTTGAGGAGGATAGGAGTTAGTTCTTCCCTAAATGTTTGGTAAAATTCATGTGTGTAGTCACCTAGTCCAGGGCTCCTGTGGGCTGGGAGATTTTTTATTACTTCTTCAATTTCACTAGTTGTTATTGGTTTTATCCAAGCTTTCTGCTTCTTTTTTATTGAGTTTTGGTAGGTTATACATTTCCAGGAATTTGTCCATTTCATCCAGGTTGTCAAATTTCTTGTCGTATATTTGCATGTAGTAATTTATTACAATCCTTTGTATTTCTGTGGTATCAGTTGTGATTTCTCCTCTGTTGTGTCTGATTTTGTTTATTTGAGTCCTCTCTCCTCCATGATAAATCTAGTTAATGGTTTGTCAATTTTGTTTATCTGTTCAAAGAACAGTTCCTGGATTAAAAAAAATATATTTTATTATTTTTAGAGAAAGGAGAAGGGAGTGAGTTAGAGAGACATCATTGTATGGTTGCCTTTCACCTGCCATCAGCTATAGACCTGGCTGGAGACCTGGCTGGCAACCTGCCCTGGATTTTTTGATCCTCTGAATTGTGCTTTTAGTCTCTATGGCTCTTAATTCTGCCCTGATCTTGATCATTTCCTTCCTTTTACTTGCTCTGGGACTTATTTGTTTTTGCTCTTCTAATTCTTGCAGCTTTATGGTTAACTGTTTATATGAGTTTCTTCTAACCTTTTTAGGTAGGCTGGTATTGCTATGAATTTCCCCCTGAGAATTGCCTTTGCTGTGTCCCATAGATTTTGGGCTGTGTGAGTTCATTTTCATTTGTTTCCAGAAACTTTTTGATTTCTTCTTTTATCTCTTTATTAACCTATTCATTACTTATTAGCGTGTTATTCAGCCTCCAAGAATTATAATGTTTTTGGTTTATTTTATTGAGGTGTGTTTCTAGTTTCAAGCCACTGTGATCTAAGAAGACACTTGGTACTATTTCAATTTTCTTGAATTTGTGGAGGCTAGTCTTGTGTCTTACCATGTGGTCTATCTTTGAGAATATTCCAAGTGCATTTGAAAAGAAAGTGTATTTTGCTTCTTTGGTGTGAAAAGTTCTGTATATGTCAGTTAAGTCCATTTTATCTAGGGCATCGTTTAATGCTACAGTGTCCTTGGTGATTTTTCTTTTGCTTGGAAGATCTGTCAATTTTTTTTTTTTTTTAAGATTTTATTTCATTATTTTTAGAAAGAGGGGAAGGGAGAGAGGCAGAGAGGGAGAGAGACATCAATGTATGGTTGCGTTTCACCTGCCTCCAGCCACAGACCTGACTGGAGACCTCGTTTGCAACCTGGTTATGTGCCCTGGCTGGGAAATCGAACCTGCGACCTTTGGGTTCGCTGGCCGGCGCCTTAACCACTGTTCTACCAGCCAGGGCGGATCTGTCAATTTTTGATAATAGGGTATTAAACTCCCCTACTATTAGTGTGTTGCAGTCTATACCCTTCATGAAGTTCTCCAATACTTTTCTTTTTTAAAAAATTTTATTGTTGTTGTATTACATTCATCCCATTTTGCTCCCCTCTATCATCCTCCCCACTCACCCATTACCCCCAAAGTCAATCCTACCTGTTGTTCATGTCCATGGTTCCTTTATACCAGGTTCTTGTCTAAGCTACTCCCCTCCTTGCCTCTGCCTCCCCTCTCCCCGCAATGCCTTTCCCCCTGATCACTGAAGGCCTATTCACTGTATTCATATATTTGGTTATGTTTTGCTAGTTGTTAGTTTTGTTCATTATTGTCCTGTAATGGGTGAGATCATATGATATTTGTCCTTCACTGACTGGCTTATTTCACTAAGCATAATACTCTCCAGTTCCATCCATGTTGTTGCAAAAGGTACAAGTTCCTTCTTTCTTTCTGCTATATAGAATTCCATTGTGCAAATGTACCAAAGTTTTTTTATCCAATCATCCACTGATGGGCACTTAGGCTATTTCAGCACTTGGCTATTGTAAATAGTGCTGCTATGAACATAGGTGTACATAGGTTCTAATGAATTGGTGTTTCAGGATTCTTTGGGTATAGTCCAAGTAGTGGAATTGCTGGATCAAAAGGCAGTTCCATTTTTAGTTTTTAAAGGAAACCCCATACTGTTTTCCATAGTGGCTGCACCAGCCTACATTCCCACCAACAGTGTATGAGGGTTCCCTTTGCCCCGAATCCTCGCCAACACTTGTTGTTTGTTGATTTGCTGATGATTGCCATTCTGACAGGTGTGAGGCGGTATCTTATTGTGATTTTAATTTGCATCTCTCTGATGACTAGTGATTTTGAGCATTCTTTCATATGCCTCTGGGCCCTTTGTATATCTTCCTCAGTGAGTTGTCTGTTCAGGTCCTTTGCCCATTTTTTAATTGGGCTGTCTGTCTCCCTGGTGTTGAGTCGCATTAGTTCTTTATGTATTTTGGAGATCAAACCCTTGTCTGAGGTACCATTGGCAATTATGTTTTCCCATACAGTTGGTTCCCTTTGAATTTTGCTGATGTTTTCTTTAGCTGAACAGAAACTTTTCAATTTGATATAGTCCCATTTGTTGATTCGCTCTTTTATTTCCTTTGCCCTTGGTGAAGTATCAGTAAACATATTTTTGTGTAGGATATCCAAAAGTTTACTGCCTATATTTTTCTCCAGGACCTTTATGGTGGCACCGCTTATGTTTAAATCCTTTATCCGGCAATTGGCAGGTCAGTTGCCCCAGCTACTAGTTCCTGGCTCAAAGTTTGGTGTTTCTGGGAGCCTGGGGGCCTGTGTGGGTGCTCAGGGCTGGGCCTCCCCCCTCGCAGGGTCTTCAAGCTGCTGCTTCCCCGGTAGCCCAGCAGCACCGTTTTCAGCCCTTGCAGCAGCCCTGGCCAGTGCACTTCCCTGCTCCCCCAGCTCTGGCTCCCCGCAGGACTCTTCTTCACTGCCTCTAGCCTTGTGAGGAGCTTCCTCTCCCTGTTGCCTGAGCAAGTCTCTCACACAGTCCCTCCCCTGCAGGAGTTCAATTCCTCCTTCACTCCAGTGTTTGCCTTTGCTGCCCACACTTCACTGTTCAGATTTCTAGTTGCCAGAGAGCCTGGAGCTGATTCAGTTAAACGCGCCCCTCTGGGTAGAGCCGCCACTGCCAAGAGCCAACCTAGGCCCGCTAACTGGTAGGTCCGGAACCCCCTCCCCTCCTCTCCTGCAGGTCTCTGCTGCCTCTGGCCTGTGCTCCCCTGAGTTCTGATGCTGACCGCTCCAATTCTTAGGGACCTGAAGACGTCTCACGCTCCCTATCCTGTCCTCTAGCTGCTCTGGTACTCGAGAACACCATCTGCACTGCTGTCTACTCTGTTGCCATCTTTGATCTCTCTTCCAATATTTTTCTTATATAGTTGGGTATTTCTACATTGGGTGCATATATGTTTACAGGGGTTATGTCTTCTTGATGGATTGTTCCCTTAAGTATTATGAAATGTTCTTTGAGTCTTTTTATGGCCTTCATTGTATAATCTGTTTTGTCTGATGTAAGTATTGCTATCTCAGCCTTTTTATTATGTCCATTTTCTTGAATACATTATTCCATCCCTTCACTTTCAGTCCATGTCATTCTTTTGTTCTGAGGTGATCCTCTTGAATATAGCATATATATGGATCATGTTTTCTTATCCATTCAGCTACCTTATGTCTTTTGATTGGAGCATTTAATCCATTAATCTTTAAGGTTATTATTGAAAGGTACTTCTTCATTGACATTTTTCCCCTTTGTTCCTGTGTTTTTTTCTGTCTCTCTCTGTTTCTTCATCTTTTTAAAGTAGGCCCTTTATCATCTATTGCAATGCTGGTTTGGTGGAGGTGTATTCTCTTATCCTTCTTTTGTCTGGGAAACTCCTTATTTCTCCTTCCATTTTGAATGAGACACTTGCTGGGCAGAATATTCTTGGTTGTAGCATTTTGTATTCATGAAATACAAAATGAACTTGAAGTATTTTTTGCCATTCCCTTCTGGCTTGTATTCTTTTGTTGAGAAATCATTTGATAACCTTGTCAGAGCCCTCTTATATGTTATATCTTGTTTCTCTCTTGATGCTTTTAGGATTCTCTCTTTGTCTTTGACTTTTGCCATTTTAATTATGATGTTTCTTGCAGTGGGTCTTTTTGGCTTCATCTTTATTGTGACTTTCTGTGCTTCCTGAACTTGAGTAACTATTTTGCTCATCAAGTTAGAGAAGTTTTGTGCCATTACTTTTTCAAACTGTTTTTCTATCTTTTGCTTCTCTTCTCCTTTTGGTGTCTCTGTGATGCAGATGTTGTTGCATTTCATGTTGTCCTCTATCTCTCTTAAAACCTCTTCCTTCCTTTTCAGGTTTTTTTTTTTCATTTTCTTGCACTGTCTGGTTATATTTTTCCATTTTGTCCTCCAATTCACTGATATGGTTCTCTTCTTTCTCTAACCTGCTTTGGATTCCTTCTATTGTGTTTTTCTATTCAGAAATTGTATTTTTCATTTCCTCCTGGTTCTTAGTGATATTTTCTAAGTCCTTGTTAATGCCAGTATAATTTTCAGTAACTTCCTTGTAGTTGCTCTGGGGTTCTTTGTAGTTTTCTTTGAGTTTGTTGAGCTCATTGAGCTTTCTTATAATGATTTCTTCAAATTCCTTGTCTAATAGTTTGCTTGTTTCTACTTCATTTAGCAGCCTTTCTGGTGATTTCTCCTTTCCTTTCTGTGATGGACTGTTTCTTTTTCTTCCCATACTGGATGTCTGTTATTGATTGCTTTTGTTTGTTGGATTAATCTGCTATGACTCTCTGCCTTCATTGAGTGCCCTTGTGTGATAGGGGACTTTTGGGGTTCAGTGGTGCAATCTCCTGGAGTTCCTCAATTTATTCCCCAATTTTTTTGGTATCTTTTATGTCATTAATTTTGCCAGTCTGGTTGTATTTTGGGTTTGGTTTATGCGTTGCTCCTTGATGAGTTTTTCACTCCAGCTGGCTGATTGAGAGACATTCCTTCTGCCAGGTCTCATATACTATTATTGAGCTTTCCTAAAACAGAACCACCAGTCCAGACAAAATTACCATACTTTTACAGATACATTTCACCCTTAATGACACTTTTGACTGCATATGAGCCTAGTTAAATATCCATATCCTCAAAGATAGCTCCTACCCTTAATCACACACTCATCTGCAAATGGGCCAGTCTTAATAAAGATGTAAATATAATAAGACTATTATAAGAGAGGAAAAACAGCTGAGTTGACTGAAATTTAGATAATTTCTAGAGGTGCAGAGGAATAGCAAAGATAGTGGCAAGAAGTGATATGTGGGTGTGATAGAGGAAGCAAACTTTACCTCATATAGAAATGGGTTGGGGGAAGAACCAGAATGCAATAAGTGTGAGTGAACAGTATTAAGCCTAATCAGGAGTTATATATATTTATACTTGCATATATATACCTACCTATAGATACTGTGTGAGAGAACAAACACACATATAAAAAACTACTGTAAGGAAGCTGAATTAGAAAAAGTAGTGAAAAGGAAAATAATTATTAATTAAAAAAAAGTGAATCCAGTTGTTGAATAAATTTCACCACAGCACTATCAGTAATGTATGAGCTATAATTTTTATAGGTGAAATGGGAGCATGAGGTAGAAAGGTGAAAAAGAGAGAATAAGAGTGTTTGGAGGAAAAGGAGGTGGCTTATAACTTCCCTTAGATTTATAACTAAGTTTTATTGCTAAGTTTGTAAAGATGTGACACCTACCCGCCAATTTACCCTCAGTGAGCACTGATTGGTCAGTGACACCCACCTCCCTATTCACCCTCAGCCAACACTGATTGGTCAAGATGGAGAGAGGACAAGTGTATTTTTGGAGCAGAAAAAAGAATGTATTGCACCTAATAGCACACACACACACAAAGATTTTAAGAGGCTGGAGAGGGAAGAGTGAGGAACAGGAACGAGCCATAACAAAAGAGTAAGTAGATTTATTTATTTCTTTATTTTCTTTTTATTCCATTAAAAAAATTAATCGTTGTTGTATTACATCCATCCCACTTCCCCTCCCCACTCTCCCCTTCCCGACTCGCCCACTCCCCTACAAAGTCAATCCCATTTGTTGTCTATGTCCATGGTTCTTCCATGGTAGTTCCTTGCTTAAACTGCCCCGCCTCTTTGCTGACTCCTCCCCCCTCCCCCCTTCCCCTCTACTCTGCCCACTGAAGGTCTATTCATTGTATTCATGTGCCTGGTTCTGTTATGCCTGTTAGTATGTTTGGTTCATTAGTATCCTGAAATGGGTGAGATCATATGGTATTTGTCTTTCACTGACTGGCTTATCTCACTAAGCATAACACTTTCTAGTTTCATCCATGTTGTTGCAAAGGGTAGGAGTTCCTTCTTTCTTTTTTCTGTGTAGTATTCCATTGTGTAAATGTACCAAAGTGTTTTGATCCATTCATCCACTGATGGGCACTTAGGCTGTATCCAGGACTTAGCTATTGTAAATAGCACTGCTATGAACATAGGGGTACATAGGTGTTTGAGGGTTCTTTAGGTATAATGCTAGTAGTGGATTTACTGGATCAAAAGGCAGTTCTATTTTTAGTTTTCTGAGGAAAGTCCATATTGTTTCTCATAGTGGCTATACCAGTCTGCATTCTCACCAACAGTGCGCCAGGGTTCCCTTTGCCCCACATCCTCACCAACACTTGTTGTTTGTTGATTTGTTGATGATGGTCATTCTGACAGGTGTAAGGTGGTATCTTATTGTGGTTTTAATTTACATCTCTCTGATGGCTAGTGATGTTGAGCATTCTCTCATATGCCTTTGGGCCCTTTGTATGTCCTCCTCAGAGAGTTGTCTGTCCAGGTTCTTTGCCCATTTTAAAATTGGTCTGTCTATCTCCCTGGTGTTGAGTTGCATAAGTTCTTTATATATTTTGGATAGCAAACCCTTGTCTGAGGTAACATTGGCAAACATGTTTTCCCATAAGTTGGTTCCCTTTTAATTTTGCTGGTGTTTTTTTCAGTTGAACAGAATCTTAGCAGTTTGATATATTGTTTTGTTATTTCCATTGCCCTTGGTGAAGTGTCAGTAAACATATTTCTACATAGGATATATGAAATTTTACTGCCTGTATTTTCCTCCAGGACCTTTATGGTGGCATTGCTTATGTTTAAGTCTTTTATTAATCTTGAGTCCTAGATTTATTTCTGGGCTCTGTATTTCTGTTCCATTGACCTATATGTCTATTCTTATGCCAGTACCAGACCGTTTTGATCACAGTAGCCTTATAGTATATTTTGATGTGCCATATTGTGATTCCTCCTCAATTGTCCTTCATTCTCAGGATTGCTGTGGCTATTCATGGGTGTTTTTTGTCTTGGTATAAATTTTTGAAGTATATATTTTTCTATCTGTGTGAAGTATATTATTGGTATTTTTAATTGGGATTGTATTGAATCTATAGATTGCTTTGGGTAGTATGGACATTTTAATGATGTTAATTCTTCCCATCCATGAACATGGTATATGCTTCCATTTATTTGTATCTTCCTTGTTTTTCTTCAATGTTCTGTAGTTTTCTGAGTACAGGTCTTTTACCTCCTTGGTTAAGTTAATTCCTAAGTACTTTATTTATTTATTTTGTTGCTATGGTAAATGGGATTTGCTTTCTAGCTTCTGTCTCTGATACTTCATTATTGGTATACAAAAGTGCTTTTGAAAGAGTGCTTTTTATTTCTGAATATTGACTATATATCCAATGATTTTGCTAAATTTGCTTATTATGTCCAGTAAGGATTTTGGTGGAGTCTTTTGGATTTTGTATGTACAGTATCATGTCATCTGCAAATAATGACAATTTGGCTTCCTCCTTTCCAACTTGGATACCTTTGATTCCTTTTCCTTCTCTGGTAGCTATGGCTAGAACTTCAAAAACAATGTTGAACAGAAGTGGAGAAAGTGGGCAGCCTTGTCTTGTTCCTGATCTTAGGGGGAAAGCTTTCAGTTTTTGCCCTTTGAGTATGATGTTGGCTTCAGGTTTCTCATAGATGGTCTTTATGATGTTGAGGTATGCTCTCTCTATTCCAATTTTGCTGTGCATTTTTAGCATAAATGGTTGCTGTATTTTATCAAATGCATTTTCAGCATCTATTGATATGATCATATAGTTTTTGTTTTTCATTTTGTTGATGTGGTGTATTACATTTGTTGATTTGTGAAATGTTGTACCATCCTTACATCCATGGGATGAAACCCACTTGATCATGGTGTATGATCTTTTTAATGTATTGCTGGGTCCAATTGGTCAATATTTTGTTGAGAATCTTAGCATCTATGTTCATCAGAGATATTAGCCTATAGTTATATTTCTTTCTTCATTGTGTCTTGGGTTGGGGATTAGAATAATATAGGCCTCATAGAAAGAGCTTTGGAGTCTCCTTCATGGACTTTTTTGGAATAGGTTGAGAAGGATAAGGGTTAGTTCTTCTCTAAATGTTTTGTAAAATTCACCTGTGTAGCCATATGGTTCCAGGGTTCCTGTGCTTTGGGAGTTTTTTGATTACTGCTTAATTTCACTAGTAGTTATTTGTCTATTCAGGATTTCTACTTCTTCTAGATTCAGTGTTGTGTGATTATACATTTCCAGGAAATTTGTTCATTTCACCTAAGTTGTCATATTTCTTGTCATATAGTTTTTTTGTAGTAATTTCTTACATTCCTTTGTACTTCTGAAGTATTATTTGTGACTTCTCCTCTGTCATTTCTGATTTTGTTAATTTGGGTCCTCTCTCTTTTTCTTGACCAGTCCCGTTAAAAGCTTGTCAATTTTGTTTGTTTTTTCAAAGAAACAGCTCCTGGACTTATTGATTCTTTGAATTGTAATTTGAGTCGCTAAGTTATTTAATTCTACTCTCATCTTGATTATTTCTTTCCTCCTACTTGCTCTGGGCTTTGTTTGTTGTTACTTCTCTAGTTCTTGCAGCTTTATGGTTAGGTTGTTTGTATAAGCTTCTTCTGACCTTTTTAGACAGGTCTGTGTTGCTATGAATTTCCCTCTGAGGACTGTCTTTGATGTGTCCCATAGGTTTTGGGCTGTTGTGTATTCATTGTCATTTGTTTCCAGAAAAACTTTTTGATTTCTTTTTTGATCTTATTATTTAGCCATTCATTATTAAATAGCATGTTATTCAGTCTCCTTGAATTAGAGTGCTTTTGTTTATTTCTGTTGAGGTTAGTTTTTAGTTTCAAGCCATTGTGATCTGAGAAGATGTTTGGTATGATCTCAGTTTTCTTGTATTTATGAAGGTTTGTCTTCTGTCCTACCATGTGGTCTCTCTTTGAGACAGTTCCATGTGCACTTGAAAAATAATGTGTATTTTACTTATTTGGGGTGAAAGGTTCCATATATATCAGTTAAGTCCCTTTTATCTAGTGAGTTGATCAATGCAACAATATCCTTGGTGCTTTTTTGCTTGGAAGATCTGACCATTGTTGACAATGGGGTATTAAAATCCCCTACTATGAGTATGTTGCTTTCCATATCCTTCTTATTCCTTCAAGATTTTCCTTATATGTTTGGGAGCTCCTATGTTGGGTGCATATATGTTTACCAGAGTTATATCTTCTTGATGGGTTTTCCCCTTAAGTATTATGAAATGTCCATCTTTATCTCTTTTTATGGCCTTCAACATAAAATCTATTTTTTTCTGAAATAAGTGTTGCTACTCCAGCCTTTTTTTTTCATGTCCCTTTGCTTGATAGATATTTTTCCATCCCTTCACTTTCATCCTGTCTCAATCTTTTGTTCTGAGTTGGATCTCTTAAAGACAGCATATATGTGGATCATGTTTTTTATCCATTCAGCTACCCTGTGTCTTTGGTTTGGTGCATTTAATTCATTTACATTTAAGGTTATTATTGATAGACACTTATTTATTGCCATTTTCCCCTTTGTACTTATGTTCCTCTCTGCCTCTCTCTGTTTCTTCATCTATTTAAAGCAGACCCTTTATCATTCTTGCAATGATGGTTTGGTAGTGATATATTCTTTTAGTCTTCTTTTTTCTGTGAAACTCCTTATTTCTCCTTCCATTTTGAATGAGAACCTTCCTGCATAGAGTATTCTTTACATTTGAATCTATCCCACCAAGCAGCACCTGACCTGGTGGCTGACCCATTAGATTACAATTGAACCTCTCAAGCTACACCAGCAAGGCCTGAGTTTGGTAGCTGATTCATTGATCTACAATGAAATGGTATGCCAACCCAAGCTGCATCTAAGCCTGGCAGTGGATCACACTGCCTTTGTTTTCCATTACTTGGAGTATTTTTTGCCATTCCCTTCTGGCTTGTATTATTTCAGTTGAACAATCATTTGATAACATTATTGGGGTCCTCTTATATGTTATTTACTGTTTCTTTCTTGATACTTTTAGAATTCTCTCTTTATCTTTGAAATTTGCAATTTTAATTATGTTGTGTCTTGGAGTGGATTTGTTTGAATTCATCCTCATTGGGACCTTCTGTGCTTCCTGAACTTGAGTAAGATTTTCACTCATCATGTTAGGGAAGTTTTCTATCATTATGTTTTTGAACAGGTTTTCCATTCCTTGTTTCTGTTCTCCTTCTGGTATCCTTATGATATGGATATTATTGTGTTTCATGTTGTCCTGAAGCTCTCCTAAAACTTCTTCATTCTTGCTCAGCCATTTTTCATTCTCTTGCACTGTCTTGGAATATTTTTCTAGGTTGTCTTCCAGCTCTCTGATCTGATCCTCCCCTTTCTCTAGCCTGCTGTTGATTTCTTCTACTGTTTTCTTTAATTCAGAAATTGTATTCTTCTTTTCCTCCTGGTTCTTACTGATAGTTTCTATGTGGTTTTCAATGCTGGTGTAGTTCTCAATAAGTTCCTTGTAGCTTTCCTGGAGTTCTTTTAAGTTCCCCTGGAGTTTTCTGTAATTTCCCTGGAGGTGTTTTTAGTTTACTTTGAGCTTGCTGAGCTCATTAAGCTTCTTTATCATCATTATTTTGAATTCTATGTCTGATAGTTTGCTTGCCTCTGTTTCATTTATTGATCTTTCTGGGGATCTTCCTTTCTTTTTGGTAATAGGCTGTTTCTTTTTCCTCCCCATTTTTAGGTTTTGTTGTAATTCAATCAGACTGTGATCAGCTTCCAGGTTAAGTAACTGCTAGGCTGGAAAGATGAATTCAATTTTAATCCTATTGATCTGTGATCCACTGCCAGGTTTAGATGCAGCCTGGGTTGGCATACCATTTCATTGTAGATCAATGAATCAGCTACCAAACTCAGGCCTTGCTGGTATAGCCCAAGAGGTTCAATTGTAATCTAATGGGTCAGCCACCAGGTCAGGTGCTGCTTAGTTGGATAGATTCAAATGTAAATCAGCAGCCTGGCTCAGGTGCCACTGGCCTAGGCAGAAAGATCCAATTGTATCCCAATGAGTCTGTGATCAGCTGGCAGGCTAAGGGGCCACCTGGGTAGACTGAAAGATTCAATGTAATGCAATGAGTTTTCTTATTTGCTGCCAGGTCCAGGTGCCACTAGGTAGAACAGATCAACTCAGTTGTGAACCAATGAATCCATGATCAGCCACCAGGCTCAATTGCCACTTTGTGGGGTAGACTGACTGACCCAGCTGTAAGTCAAAGAGTTTGTATTCAGCTGCCAGGTCCAGGTGCTTCTGGGTGAGAAATTCCTTTTCAGGTGCCAACTATTGTGTGTATGCTTGGACAAGGCAGGGCAGGAGAGGTTTATTTAGATGTAAGTTAAAGAATTGTGATCATGTACCAGGCTCAAGCATCACTGGGTGGAGCAGATTGCTTCCAGTGGGCGGGAATATGAGGACCCCTCATATGTAAGTTGTTTGGTGCAGCTTAGTCTGCCTGACGTGTGGGCGATGAGTCAGCACTGGGGTCTTCACAGCTTCTTCCCCACTTCCCTCCTCCAAGCCACCACTGCAAACTCTCCCTGCTCATCCCAGTCCACTCTGCCCTCTCTCCATTGGAGCCTAGGATAGGTGGGGACCAACGTATTTTCGTTGTGGTTACTTTAGTTGTTCTCTATCTCTAGCACTCTCTTAGGCTAGTAAATTCCACAGCTTCCTGACCTTCTCAGCTGTGCTCCTCTACTCTTTGCCATGTTGCTCTAGGCTGGAAAACCAAGCTGGGTAACCAGAACCCAGCATTCTCAGGCAGAGCCATCAGCTCCATTCCTTTGGCTGCTGCCTTTAGTGGGGGCCCAGCCAGCCATCTCCCATTTCCAGGATTCCTACCAGTCATATTGTGATGAAGCGTCCTCTTCTGTGCTGTCTGTAGTGATAACACTTCTTTACAGCTGGTGTTCTGTTGGTAATTCCACCTGATATTTTCTCCAAAAAAGTAATTCCAGGTGCAACCTGGCATGAGATTAGTATAGCTCCACTTACTCCTCCACCATCTTTTTGGAACTCTTAGACTTTAAAACAAGAGTAAGAAGAGGAACTCCAGTAGTTAAATGAATTGAGAGAAGAGAGGCGTAAACATATGGGATTTCAGATACACTATTATACTAACACTATTTACTTAAAATGTACAAACTGTGAGGACTAAGAGTAACTTTTGAAAAGGATTTTTTTAGAGATTCATATAGCTCTCAGTGTAACTCAGGTGCTTGAGGTCAGCAGAGATCCATTTCCTGAATCTGCCTCTTTTCCTTGGTCAAGCCTCTGCAGTCTGCAGACAGGCTTAGACCCCTTAGAGGGGCAGGGCCTAGCACTTTGGAGTCTGTTACAGTCAGGGTTGGTTCTAAGTGCCACACCCCCAGTAGGCTGAGCCTCCAGTAGCTTAGCTGGGTTTCCACACTCGAATATTTGCTATCTACATATTGTGTATATGCATTTGCTATATGCTTGTAAGTATGAAATAGTTTGTTAAAATATTGAGTAATTCAGGAAAAAGTACAAATTTTCTTTGTTTTATTTGTTTCTATATATTCTTTTATCAAAGTGAAACAAAACAAAGTCAAATGAAGAACAACAAAAAATTGTTTCATGCAAAAATTCCAGTTCCCAGCCTCAGCTTTTTTCTTTTAACATTACCTTAGTATACAAATTTTTTCCTGATTAAGGAACTCTTGTACAATAAAATGTAAACCCTGACCATATTAGAACATTTGTCTGTAAAGTAAGAAGTTTTTTATTTAGAACAATAAGGGTATAATTACTTTCCATTGACCCTCAACTTAGGAAAAAGAAGCAGCTCAGTGAAGGTTATAGATCTATCTTGTTTTCTCTTAAAATACATACTATTTTTGTTTTTTTTCTTGGACCAGGCTTCCCAATGATGCAAAACTGTACAGATTTCCACAAAGCAAACAAACTTGCAATTATATAATTTCAACAGCTGCTTACCTCCTATTCAACCATATACCTTCTTCAGAGTTGGATGTGTACATGCATGTTTTTTCCTTCCTTTATTCAAGTGATGGTTGCTGAAGCAAGGCAGAGACAGGCAGCGAGGGCATAAGTCATATGATACTCCCTTATGGTGAGTCAATGGCTGACATTGCTAATTGTTTGTTCAACTCATATTGAACTAAACAATAAACTCAGAATCTACAATACAGTGCCTCAGACATTTGTTACCAATCTGTTGGAGAGGAGCAACTACATGGAACTATTTAGCATCTCTGGTGAAAGTTGAAGGTCAATTTCCTGATTGGGGAATAATGAATTTCCTAGCCACATACTCACACTTTATGACTTTCCACTTGGTGATGTTAGCCATTTGGCTGGTAGGTTTTTGAGATGTTAGAGACCAAGTCCACTACACTGAAGAAGATTACTTACCCTCAGCTTCCTTAAAGCATCAAGAACAATAGTTTTCAAAATTAGTATGCATTAGAAACACCTGGGTGCCACCACATGGACTCAGGTAAGTTTAAGGTAGGGTACAGCTGATTCCTGCTCAGGTATCCCACAGTTCACACTTTTAATATAATCACCGCTATATTTCTCCAGTTCTTCTTTGGAATGAAATTCTCATTTCTGTTGGCTCTGGAAACTCTCAGGGGCACATGCAATGTGTGGGGGTTATCTCTGCACCCTTCTTACCCATCTCAATAGATGTGGTTTCTTTAATTTCATAGTTGTTAGACTATCACTGAGCTCAATTTCTGTTGGTTCTGGCTGATGGTTGTTCTATATTTTAGTTATAATTTGGATGTGGTTGTGCCAAGATGCAAATTATGTCTACCTATATCACCATCTTGATGGGATCTTCAAGATACCAGATCTTAAGGGAAGGTAATCCATGCTAAGGAGTTTGGTCTTTATTCTAAGTCCAGTAAGTTTGTTCATTTTAAGAGAGTGTGTTAATTTAGAAGCTCACTTTGACTGCTGTGTGAAAGGCAGATCAAGTGGTAAAGGGAACATGGTGAACAAAGAATTGGAAGGCTAGCTTAGTCACTGATTTCATGTGGGGGTGAGCAGGGCTCTGGGTGTCTGTGTCTACTAAAATTGAGATGACAGAAAATGATGTGGGTTTAGGGTGAGAAAGAACTATGCTTTTGAAACTGATTAATTTCATGTGCCTGTGGGAAACTAAAGTGACTTAACCAATATACAGTTCTACATCTGCATGGAATCTAATGCACAGAGATAAAATATGAGCTGGAGATGCAAATTAAGATAATCTTTCTTTTTTTGTTGCATATCAAACCAAACATTCTAAAAGTAATAAAAAGTTATTGCATCGCATATGTAATTATTTTTAAAAACTATCATTTAATGCTATATTATAAATAATTATATATTATATAAAACTAGGTTTTATATAATATATAATGTTTTTTATTATATATAAATAATGGTTATACAATGTTATGTTGCATTATATAAATAATTTATTAAATATTAAATATGTATGAATAATACGTAATTTGTGTTTTCTCAGTCTTTGAAAAGTTGTATAATTTAGGTATGTTTGTGTTAATTTTGCAGACAGAAAAATAAAAATTAAAAGAGGCTATAATTTTTTTTTATCATATAATGAGCAAGAGACAGAATCAGACTTTAAACCAGGTCCTCTGACACCCAAACCCATGCCTCTAAATACTGTGTTCTAGGGCCTCCTTAACTTATTGCCTCCATGAGGAAAGGCTATAATGTTCCATTTACAGAAAAGACAATAGAAATTTCAGACTTTCTCTTTTTCTCTCCCTAAAAAAGTCAACACATTTCTACACAATTTTCTGCACATTTTTGTGTAAAGGCATAGATTATATCTAATAAAATATTTTTATCCATTTAAATGGTTGTGTTGTATGTACTCAACACCTATTTAGTAAATGAATGAAATATAAGTTTTACCTGAATTAGATTCATTAAGGAAGAATAACATGGAAATTGTATGAATTAAGTAGAATTATTTTAATTGTAAGAGACATAAACCTAATAAAAATAGTTTAAGGAGAAAAAAGAATTCTTTTGTGAATAATCAAAAATTCTGCTCTTTAAGGTGGTAGGATCCAGGTACTAATATTCAAGTGATGTCACTGGATTTGGTTTCTGTTGTTTCCTCATAGTGTTGGGCTTACCACAGGCTAAGCTCAGTAGCTCCAGGTTGACATCCTTTTTGATTCAGTGCATGAAAAACAGCTTCTTTCTTCCAGTCCAGTATTAGTCTTTGAATTGCATTGCTTTGGTCTAGCTGGGATCACATGCCCAACTTAAGCTAATTTCTGTGGTCTATGAAAAAGTTTCTGATGCTTGGCTGGGTCTGAATCATAGATTTAAACTTCAGGTGTGGTAAGGGTCCTCTGAAAACCATATGTACTAAGGGAATGACAGTGGTAGGACCTTCCCCTAAATGTAGCCCCTGTTAATAGTAAAGAAGGAATGTGTCCTGGGCAGGCAAAAACAACAGATGTCCATTACATTTGGTGATAGAAAAATAAGATTCTGGTTTGTCACAAAGAATGCAGTTTTTCAATTAATACCTTTGTGGCTAGAGATAAGAATATTTTGACAACGGTAAGTTCCATAGTTGAATAATTAACTATGGAACTTACCGTTGTCAAAATAATTATTCAATCACTAGGTGTTATTTTACATGAATTGCTTTGTGATTTTAAACAAAATTGAATAACATAATCAAGACATAAAAATTTAAGGGCATCTAACTGAAAATAAAACAAACATAAAACAACATAAGCAAAATCATGTGGCTATTGTCAGAAATTTCAAAAGCTATATATTCTGTGATTTTAAAAATAATTATTCCTGATATCAGGGTAACTTCTGTGCAAAGAATAAGTGACTAATCTTAGAGTAGAATGAGACACTAGCCACCATTATAAAATATTCATGTAGTTCTTGAGTTTGGAAGTTACCATTCTCTGGGACACCTGTGGGCTAATCATTCTCTAGACTTCAGGTAGGATAAATTTTACTTTTGGGTATATTCTCAAAAAACATCATTGACATATGCAATTATGTAAATGTAACATTTAACAACATAAGAACAAAATTCCATCCATTAAAGATGAACTGTAGTTTCTAGGGATATGTGACAGTGTTAGTTTTGTTTAGAAATAAAGTAAAAGCATAAGAAAGTAGTGTCAATATTAGGTTGCCCTAGAAAGATAGACATCTAGACATTTGTTAAAGGATAAGTTAACTTCACAGCACAAAAGAGCAAAATTTGAGACTTTTTGTTAATTTCTCTCTTCCCACCTCCACTCTCCTCTCTCTCTCCCTCTCCCCCTCTCTCTGTTATTGGTGGCTACAAAGGCTAGGAAATTGAAATTGTTCCAGGAAACTGATCAATATAAACTTTGAAAGCTCAACAGGTGGTAATAGGATGCAACTAATACTTGTTGAATACCTACTATGTGCTTGGAATTTTGCAATAAGGAAAAAAACTTTATTTTGAAATAATTTTAGACTTATAAAAAAGTTGCAAAGAAAGTAGAGCTCCTGTTTGTTCATTTTTGAATAAAATTTATTTGTTTCAATAAGGGTCTGGACACTACCCTGTCATTTATTGATATATATGTCCTACTCTCCTCACTTTGTTTATGAGGATTTTAAAAAAATGATATTTTTGGGGGATCTCCAAGATGGCGACAGAGTAGAGAGCAGTGCTGATGGTGTTCTCAAGTACCAAAGCAGCTAGAGGACAGGATAGGGAGCATGAGACGTCTTCAGGACCCTAGGAATTGGAACGGGCAGCATCTGGACACAGGGGAGCACAGCCCAGAGGCGGAGGAGGCCAGCAGGACAGTAGGTGAGGCGTTCCCGACCGACCGGCCGGCGGGCCGAGCTCGGCTCTGGGCAGGGGCGGCTCTGCCCAGAGGGGCGCGTTTGACTGGGGCCAGTTTCGGGCTCCCTGGTGGCTGGAAGTCTCAGCAGTGAAGTGCAGGCAGAAAGGGCAAACGCCATAGGGAACGCGGAATTGAACTCTTGCAGGGGAGGGACTGTGAGAAACTCACTCCGGCAACCGGGAGAGGAGACTCCGAGCACGCGTGGCTAGAGGAGGAGGAGAAGAGTCCTGCGGGAAGCCGGAGTGGGGGACCGGGAAGTGCACCGGCGGGGCAGCGAGAGGGCCGAAAACGGAGCTGCTGGGCAGCTGGGGAAACAGCAGCTAGAAGCCCCTGCGAGGGGGGGAGGCCCAGCCCTGCACAACCACACAGGCCCCCAGGCTCCGCGGGAAGCTCCAAGCGGCGAGCCGAGCCGGTGAGCCGGCAAGCAGGGAACTAGTGGCGGGAGACCCGCCATTGCCGGAGACAAAGGCCGCACCGCCCACACCTGGGAGGGGCTCATCACAGAGGCCGCGTAAAGGACTCCTCGGAGAGCTGATTGGCTTGGAGGTGTGGTGCGTGCCCCGGAAGGGCGGGACAGTGTAGGCGGACCCGGACAGTGTTGACTGACAGGCCCAGCCTCCTCCCAGAACTGCGGGGGCGGGACCAGTCGGCACAGGGACCAGCGAAATTTCCGGCTGCCCTGCAGAAGTGCTGGGGGCACGTCCTGGGCAGGAACCTCCACCAGGAGTGGGAGGGGGCTCCCTGTGGGCTCCAGAACACCGGTAGCCCTAAAACCCAGCCAGGCTGCTGAAGGCCCAGCATACCTGGGGGCGGACACTCAGAATCAGCCCTACTGTGACAATCAGAGGCTCTGCCACGTGCCAAGACCGGCTAGAATATAGACTATAGACTGTTAAGTCCTGACCAAGAAAAAGAGGCAGCATCAGGAAAGGGATTGCTGCCAATCTCAAGCACCTGAATTATACTGAGAGCAATATGAACTATTAAGCCCCAACATATCCTTTGCAAAAGTTACTCCTCACATATTCTTAATCCCCCCTATACCTCAATTCACCTAAATACCCAAGACCCTCCCCTACTCTCGAATTAAAGT
>PVIW01008597.1:0-16359 GCA_004026585.1 Noctilio leporinus
ATAGGCCTTCAGTGGTCAGGGGAACGGGGTAGGGGGGAGGGATAGGTAGAGGCAAAGATGGGGAGCAGCTTAGACAAGAACCTAGTATAAAGGAACCATGGACATGGACAACAGGTGGGATTGACTTAGGGGGGAATGGGGGGGTGGGTGGGGGGACAGAGGGGAGCAAAAAGGGGATGGATGTAATACAACAACAATAAAATTAAAAAAAAAAAAAAAAAACTTTGGTACATTTACACAATGGAATTCTATGTAGCAGAAAGAAAGAAGGAACTTGTACCCTTTGCAACAACATGGATGGAACTGGAGAGTATTATGCTTAGTGAAATAAGCCAGTCCGTGAAGGACAAATATCATATGACCTCACCCATTACGAGACAATAATGAGCAAAACTAACAACAAGCAAAACAGAACCAAATATATGAATATAGTGAATAGGTCTTCAGTGGTCAGGGGGAAGGGGGTTGAGGGGAGGGGGGAGGAAGAGGCAAGGAAGGGGAGCTGTTTAGACAAGAACCTAGTATAAAGGAACCATGGACATGGACAACAGGTGGGATTGACTTTGGGGGAATGGGTGTGTGGGGAGGGGGACAGAGGGGAGCAAAAAGGGGATGGATGTAATACAACAACAATAAAATTTTAAAAAAAATAAAGAAATTAAGAGAAAAACACAGAGGTGAGCAATAATTATGTCTTATGAGCAATCCAAGCACCTTTGGGTATGTATTTTAACATCTGGAAAGGACGGTGGTTAAGTCTTTAGATCACCTGTGCATGGAGGTAAGCTGCAGTTAATCTCCCTACAGAGCATGTTGGGCCATAAATGTCAAAAAGGTCAACTAAGAGAAGTAAAAATCCTTATCCTGTGCTGTCTATACAGGCTCAAATACTCACAATAACCTCATCATCTACAGGTCTTATACCAAAAATCTAAACTAAATATTTGCATGGAATCAGTGTGTCCTAGTGAACCCCCAGCAAAGGTAGTCATGGAAAAGCTTGAGGTCTTATCGCAACTTAGGATGCAAAAGGGACTTTTAAGTGTTATTTAAAATGTTCAAAAAAAGATGAAGGAACAGAACTTGTAGAATAAGAACAGGGATAATTCTTTTTTAAGATTTTATTTTTTATTTCCAGAGAGAGAGAAAGGGAGAGAGGCAGAGAGGGAGAGAAACATCAATGTATGGTTGCCTTTCACTTGCCTCCAGCTATGGACGTGGCTAGGGACCTGGCTTGCAACCTGGTTATGTGCCCTGGCTGGGGAATCAAACCAGTGACCTTTGGGTTTGCAGGCCGGTGCCTTATCCACTGTGCTACTGGCCAGGGTGAACAGGGATAGTTTTTTGAAAAAGAGAGATTTTTAAAAGAATCATGTGGCAATGTATATAGTTATCTTTCAAAATCATTGCACAGAGATGGCCACAACATTTCCCATCTCATGTATCTTTCTCTTACAATGTGTTCTTCATACTCCTTCCACCAAGAAGTGAGTTCTATGTTCCCTCCTTCAATAGACATAATTGTGACTCATTCATAATCAATAGAATGTGGTACAAGTGATGCTGTGTGACTTCTGAGGTTGCATCAGAAATGTGAGGCAGTTTTGGCCTTGCTGATTGGATCGCTTGTGGTGAAGTCCTGAGCTACTTGCCATGTTAGGAGTTCACCTGCCTAGGAGTTGTCAGGCATGAGGAAGCCCAAATTAGCCTACACAGTGACCACATGTAGAGGTCCTGTGGTTACATAAAGAAAAATGTCTGGTTCTTCACAACTTCTCCAGCCTTCTGATACTTCAGCTGTAACCATTGGCTGACTGTAACTGCATAAAAGACCGTAAACCAGAGCCTCTAACAGGCCTTTCTGAATTCCCAATGCACAACATCATGAGCAAAACAAATGGTTTTAAGCTACTAAATTTTGAGATAATTTGTTATATAGCAATAAATAACAGGAATATACAGAAACTCTAAAAGCTAAAATACTGAGAAAACTTATTGGGGAGATTGCATTAAGTAGTAATTTAGATAAGCTGAAGGGAAAAATTACAGAATTAGAAAATATTTGTAAAGAAATCATACAGAATGCACAACACAGAAAGAAAATACAGGAAGTAGGGAAATTAAGAAACATAAAGATTAAAATAAGAAGTTACACAATATACTTGGTGGGGAAAGAAAATAAATGAGAAAAGAGAAGAGCAAATATTTGAAGAAGTAATGGCTAAAAAAATTCCAGAATTAAAGAAAGACGCAAGTCCTCAGGTAGAAATAGTACAAATGAACTAAGTAGAATAAATGAAAATAAATCCAAATTTAGACATGGTGAAGTAAAAATATAGAAAGTCAAGGTAAAGGAAAAAAACCTTTAAACTTCAAGATGAAAAGACAAAGTTTCTATTGGGGTAAGTCATGTGAAATGTTGGTCAATTGTAGATCACAAATGATTGAGGGGAAATTTTGCTTCTGCCTATGAAGAATTAACTGCTATGAGAATTGTCTTCTCTTTGTAATTAGGGAGCAAAACAATATATATTAACCCAAATATCCACCAGTTTATGAACAGATAAACAGATTATAGCTTACCCATACAGTGAAATACTAGTCATCAATAAAAAGGAACTACCCATAAATACAATAACATAAATGAAACCCAAAAGTATGATGTTAAATGAAAGAAGCAAGATACAAGTACATATGCTGTATGATTCCATGCATGTGAAATACTAAAACATTCAATCTAATCTATAATGACAAAAAACTGTCCAGTGGCAACCAGGAGTGGGAGGAGGGGACAAACTATAAAGGGTCATAAGGGAACATTTTGGCTGTTGGAAATGTTTAATATCTTGATTGTGATGATGGTTACATTAGTGTATAGTTGTCAAAACTCATTTATTTATATACTTAAAATTTGATAACTTTTATTGTTTATAAGCTTACCTCAATAAAACATGATTGAAGACGACTGGTAATTTCATATGGTTCAATATAATATAAAGACAGAGTGACACAGCCTATTCATCAGGAACAATAGATACTAAAAGACCATAAATAATATTTTCAAAGCTGAGGGGGGAAATTAGTACTGACCTAGGAGTCTTGAGTTAAATCAGTGGCTTTGTTATTCATCAGAATCACCTGGAGGATTCATGAAACTATGGATCACTGAGACCACCCCTAGAATTTCTGATCCAGTAGATCTTAGATGGGTTGCAAATGCACTTTTCTAACAAGCTCATATGTATTTCAGATTCTACTATTATAGGGGTTATATGTAAGAACCACCAAGCTTAACCATCACATGGGAGACAGTGAATAAAGGAAAATTTCTCATAGCCTTACAACAGCCAAGAGAGTTTAGCATCTACAAACCTGCTTGCGGGAACTAATACCATTTTTCAAAACAAAGGATACAAAATCCAAAAGAGCTAAATGGAGGCAGGAAGCACTTCTTTGAATGTTACTGACATATCTCCCTCCTCAAATTGCCAAAACTCTGTTTTCTGTAGGACTCTTATTTCATCCTGAGGAAGTTTCCCTCTTACTTGCCAAGAATATGTTGAATGACTTCTTATAACAGTTAAAAAGCCGAGGGGAAAGGAAGATTTGTTCTCTTACCATTAATAGATTAAATTCTTTTTCTGCCACAAATGGAAGAAGCTGTTAACTGTCAGTAGGAGAGACCAGTCAGAGTACATATTATAAGGCACAGACTTTTTATGTAGTGGCAAATAAACATGGGGTGATGGAAGTGATCCATCTTGTGTAAGGCAATTGGGATACATTTTTCCCTAGAGAATCTAAAAACAATTATAAAACCACGTTAAAGTAGATATGATTTTTATTATCGCCAAGTGCCAGAAATTCTAAATAATGTCAATGATAAAATACTCTTCCACAATAAACTCTTTTGTTGGTCTCAGTTCTAATTCTCTCTTAAATTTTAGTAATATATGTAAACTTCAAACTGGCACATTTTATTACTTATCTTTTAATAAATACTGCATTCTAAGTGGAAGTTAATATGAAGAATCCCCAGTTCTATGGTGGGCTCCCAGTATTCAGACTTAGCCACATGCTTTGTTTCAAGAGTAAGTTACTAATGATTCACAATCATTTGAATTTGTGTTCTGTCTCTAACCCGAGAGGTATTACATATTCCCATATTTAAATAGTAGACTAGAAATAAATGCCAATATTGTAGTGATTGTAAAAACACAGAAACAGAACACATGAAAATTCCATTTTTCTATGTGTCCAGTAGGTTTTTTGTGTTTGAAATTTAAAACAATAAAGCAGAATGTAAAATTTGAGATGAAATATTTTTGTTTATTAAGTGCAAACTTTAGTTCATTCAAAATATTTTTACTGAATATTAATATCTTTGAAATTTCTTTTCAGTTGTTATTTTTTCTGATTTAAAAAAGCTTTGTTATTATTCATTAATATAGCATACTAAGATATAAATGTTTGCTTGTTAATCTTTCACTACAAATGTACATTATTATTAAAAAGTATTAATCTATTACTAATTATTTTTTATGCATTATATTTATATATTTATTGGCATATATGCCCCTGCCCCTAAACACATATGCATTTAAATAAAAGAAAATTTCCATTGTCTTTTGTTCTTTTGTGGCCAGTATAATTATTTGTTTAATTTTATGATTGTTAGTAAAGTTACTTTTGTCATAGAGAGAAGGCAATGTTAAGAATGACCTGGTCTTGCGTTGGCACATGGCGGGTGTGTGTATCTTCCAGAATGATCCTGTCTTATGAAGGCTTGTCCCAGGTCTTTCAGCAAAGAAAACAGAAAAATGGAAAGAAGTTAAATTTTTTGGTCCTTAAACAACTATTGTGGAGGGGGGAGTGGGATAAATGTAATACAACAACAATAAAATTAAATGTAAATAAAAACCCAAAATCCAAAACCCAAACAAACAAAAAACTGTCATAATTAAGAATGCACACCTTTAATTCCACGTAGTGATGAAGTGGGAAACTGAGAGCTGGTGTTAAAGCAATGAGGATAATGTGGTAGGACTGGCCACTGCACAGAGAATAACAACAGGAAATTCATAAAAACTGAATAAACCCCACTTTTAAACAGGCAATTGATCAGATACAAACATAAACCACCTATGATCTCTGGAAGGTAGGAGACAGAAGCTTGGAGAGAAATCGAATAGTATTATTTTACTGTTATTTAAGCTTACAATTTGCCACTAAACAGATGTGGCTTCAGTAAACAAAGCTTGCCTTGGCTTGAAAGTAGTCTTCCCTGATGCAGTCCCATTATACAAATCAATAATATTTTGAGTAGCAGCAGCATGAAGTATATATTATATTTAGCTCTGTGTGTGTGCGCGTGTGTGCGTGTGTGCATGTGTGCATGAGAGCACGCGTTTGCCTTAAAAAAAAATAAAGAAATTCGGCAAGGAAATTAGCAGGGTCAGCCCTGGACTAAATTAAGAACTTGGAGAAGTTCAGTTTCTGTATCTGGTTTCATTTTGGTCCTTTAAACCCCTACTCTATGTCTACCTTCTTTTCACAAGCCACCCAGGGTCATTCTGTTCTCTCTGAAGGATCCTCTATCAAAATAATTTTTATACGAATGTCTAAAAGCTTAAAAGCAGCCAAATGTGATCTCATCTGGTGTACTGACTTTTTTTAAACCTAAGCTTTTTTGTCATGATTATAGAGTCACACACAGTGAATGAAATAAAACAGAAATCCCATTTACCCTCTACCCAGTTTCCCCAATGATAACATCTTGTGAAACTAGAATACTATAATGTAATCAGATTATTAAAATTAATATTCAAGATACAGAACATTTCCATCACTACAAATATTCCTCATGTTGCCCTTTGACAGCTCCATCCACTTCTCTTTCACCCTTTACTCCTTCCTTAATTCTTCTCAACACTTCCTTGACACCTGGCAACCACAAATCTGTTCTACATTTTTATAATTTTGTCATTTTAGGAATGTTATATAAATAAAATCATAGAGTATGTAACCTTTAGTGATTGGGTTTTTTTTCACTCAGAGTACCTCTCTGGAGAGTCATCCAAGTTGTAGCATATATCAATAGTTCAACCTAAGTGCTCATCAATAGACAAGTCAATACAAAAGTTGTGGTACATATATGCACACAATGGAATATTACTAGGCCATGAAAAGTGAAATCTTACTATTTGCAACAGCATGAGTGGACCTAGAGGGTGTTATGCTGAGTGAAATAAGTCAGTCAGAGAAAGACAAATACCATATGATTTCACTTAGATATGGAATTTAAAGAACAAAATAAAGGAACAAAACAAGTTGAAACAAACACGTACATACAGGAAACAGATTGATGGTTGCCAGAGGGGATGGGTTTGAGGGACTGGATACAAAAAGTGAAGGGATTAAGAATTACAAATTGGTAGTTGCAAAGTAGTCACAGGATATAAAGTACCACATATGGAATGTAGTCAATAATATTGTGATAACTATGTATGGTGTTGGAAAAATTGGGGGGAACACTTTGTAAAAGTGTTCTTTTACCACTTAAAGTGTTCTTAACCACTGAACTGTACACCTGAAACTAATACAAAACAATTTAAATGTAAACTATAATTGAAAAACTAACTAAAGAATGTATTAACTTCAAAAAATAGTTCATTCCTTCTTATTGCTGAGTTGAAGTCTATGATCTGAAGGTACCACATCCATATTTTGTTTAACTATTTATCCATTGAAGGTCATTTGTGTTCTTCCAGTCTTTGATTATCATGAACAAAGATTCTCTAAGTATTTATGTGTAAGTTTTTGTATGAGCATAAATTTTCATGTCTCTGGTATTGTAAATGCCCACACAATTGCTTGACTGTATAGTTGCATGGTTTTTTAAAAAAAGAAATTGCCAAATTATTTTTCAGAGCAGTTGTACATTTTGCCATATTATCACTATTTTTTTTTGTTTTAGCTGTTCTGCTAGGTATGTAATGATATCTCCGTGTGGTTTTAATTTGCACTTCCCTAATAGTTAATGAAGTAAAACATCTTTTGATGTTTTATGTGCCATCCAAATATTATTTTTAGTGAAATTTCTGTTCATGTCTTTTGCCCATTTTCTAAATGGATTGTTTGGTTTTCTACTGGTTTTTTTTTAGAGTTCTTTATAAATTACAGACATTAGTCTTTTGTCAGATATATGAGTAGGTGTTACAAATAATTTCTTCAAGACTGTAGCTTGGCTCTTCATCCTCTTAACAGGGTCTTTCACAGAGCAAAAGTTTTCAATTTTTATGAAGTTTCATATATAAACTTTCTCCTTTCTGGGTTGTGCTTTGAGGGCCCTAGAATGGGCCATGTTATTGTCTAAAAGTATTTCATCTTCCTGGTCCTTGGCTAGAGAGAGCAATCTTTTGTTGGGGCTTTTTATATCTGCACTTATAGGCATTTCCATATTGCCATCTTTTTAAATATGTGGCTTGAGGTATATGAGGGGGAAAAAAAAATCAGGGAAGTTACCACCATGTCATTTCTTGGGTCCTGTGGTCTCTAGCCAGTGTGCCTTCTTTCTACCATTCAGAGTTTTTGTATTTTTATATAGTGTCCAGGGTTCTTAGTTGTACTTAATGAAAGAGTAAGGAAAAGTATGTCTACACTATCTTCATTAAAGCAGAAGTCGTGTACTTGCTTTTTATTAAGGATTTAGGAATAAAATCTGATTAAAAATGTGGGGCATCTGATTTTAATTTTTATTTATTTATTTTGATAGTAAGGACAGTCTTATTAAAGTATGAAAACACTTTAAAGTATGAAACAAGTCTCTTTAAAGTAAAAAATACATTCACTGACAGGTATGCATATAGAGGATTCACAGTCCAATTTAGCATAAGTCAAACCACAAATAAATAGGAAAATGTGTATATTAATACAAGTTAAGAATGATTGCCTTTGGGGGCAAAAGTAGGTTTACAATTGTGAATATGTGAAATAGTTAATTATTTATAATTATTATTATATTATTTTCCATACAAATAAGTGTAAACCTACTTTTGCCCCACCCTGTATATGCTAAAGGAAATAGCTATAGGAGTGTCATGAGTAGAGTTCTTTCTTTGAATTAATCTGAAGGCTGCCTAAAGGAGATGACATGTCAAGAATGGCTCTATAATGTGGAGACAGGGTTAGCCAATTGGATGGTGAAAAAATGCAAGTTGTAATATTTTCCAGTGCATTTATGTTTTTATATTTTTTACTAATCTCCTCATTTTGTTAATTTTTTTTCCTACCATCTTAAATGAATGGAGTATATTGATAACAACTGTTCTCTGTGGAAAAGGTGTAAAGTGGAAAATAGGTTGTGGAATAGCTTTGAGGTGAGTCTAGGGAAGTGACTGGGATGTAAAAGATGGGTGAAATAAGGTAAAATCAGTGTCTTAGAATTTTTGAGATAGAAGAAACCCAGAGGTCATTTAGTCTTACCTCCTCATGGCAAATGGTAAATGGCAAGGTTCTGAGAAGTGTACGCGCAGAAGGCCATTGTGTTTATTGCATGTGTGCATGTACATATATATATAACAGAGCCATTTGAGAATATTTTATAGGCAGTTTAATACCATTAAATCAGATAATACCAACTATCTCTAAATATTTTAGTTTGTCTTTTCTAAGGAAATTTATATTCTCTTATATAACTACTGTACAGTCATCAAATTCAACAATTTAACATCATTACAATACTATTATCTAATATCTAGTACATATTCAAATTTTACCAATTTCCCTATCAATGTCCTTTACTTTTCTTTGATCCATTATCCAATCCAGGATCAGGTGTTGTATTAGGTGTCACATCTCTCTAGTCTTCTTTAATCTGGAGAAACTTCTTAGCTTTTCTTTGTCTTTCATGGCATTGATATTTTTTAAAAGAATGAGCACATTGTTTCATAGAATATCCCTCTGTTGGAGTTTTGTTTCCTCATGATTACACTCAAGTTATACATTTTTGGCATGAGTACTATGAAAGTAGATCATGTCCTTTTTTAGTATACCATATCAGCAAGTGCATAATAGTTATGATGTTTGCTAACTTGGGCAAGGCGATGTCCACCATATTTTTCAACCTAGAAGTACTATTTCTCACTTTGTAATTAATGAGTAATAATTTCTGGTACTTTTTATTTCCTTTTGTAGAACACATTTTTGTCTGTTATCATTTGCCACCCAGCTGAATAACTTATTCTGCTGTTAGAAAGATCTGCTCTAGCATAATTGTATAAGCTTTGTTTGTCTAAATATGCCTTTATTTGACCTTAATTTTTGAAAATTTTTTTGGTTAAAGAATTCTAAAATTTCAGTTTTCTTTCAGTAAAAAAATACAGAGGTAAAAAAGGGTCGTTGTCTCCCAGATTGCCTAAGGTTTTTTTTTTTTTTTTTAATCAAGGATTTTTTAAAATTTTATTGTTGTTGTATTACATCCATCCCTTTTTCCTCCCCTCTGTCCTCCTCCCTACCCACCCATTCCCCCCAAAGTCAATCCCACCTGTTGTCCATGTCCATGGTTCCTTTATACTAGGTTCTTACCTAAACTGCTCCCCTTCCTTGCCTCTTCCTCCCCCCTCCCCTCAACCCCTTCCCCCTGACCACTGAAGGCCTATTCACTGTATTCATATATTTGGTTGTTTTGCTTGTTGTTAGTTTTGTTCATTATTGTCCTGTAATGGGTGAGATCATATGATATTTGTCCTTCACTGACTGGCTTATTTCACTAAGCATAATACTCTCCAGTTCCATCCATGTTGTTGCAAAGGGTAGGAGTTCCTTCTTTCTTTCTGCTGTGTAGTATTCCATTGTTTTTTGATCCAATCAAAAATATGAAACGCTTCATGAATTTGCGTGTCCTCCTTGTGCAGGGGCCATGCTAATCTTCTCTGTATCGTTCCAATTTTAGTATATGTGCTGCCGAAGCGAGCACAGATTGCCTAAGTTTTTATGAGATGCCAATTCTTACCTTGTTTCCACCTTGTATCGTATTTTCCTCTGAATTTACAAGTTTACTTTCAACACTAGTTTTCAGTAATTTGTGAATCAAACTGGCATGGTTATCTTTATGCTTATTCTGCTTCTTGAAATGGTTGCTTGGATTGTTGGTTTTAGGTTGTTCAGCCTTTTAATATAAGTAATTAAAGCCATAAGTTTCCCTCTAAGCACTGTTTTATATGTATGCTGTGAATTTTTATACAGTATGTTGTGTTTATTTTCATTCAGCTTAAGATATTTTCCAAATTCTTTTTTTTAATTTATAGCTCATTTAAAAGTGTGTTGTTCATTTTGTAACTATTTCTAATTTCCTTAAATTAATTTTTGTTGTGGAATTCTAACTTAATTCTGTGTGGTCAGAGAATGTACTGAAAGTAATTTCAATCATTTTAAATTTATTGAAACATTTTATTGTGCAACATGTAGTCTATTCTGGAGAACATTCTATAGGTACTTGAAAAAATGTGTATTTTGCTGTTTGCAGGTGTAGTGTTCTATATATGTCAGTTATGTTAAGTTGGTTGTTATTCAAGTCTTCCATATTTTTACTTGTTTAATCACCAGTTCTTTCAATTACTGAGAAAGGAGTAATGATGTTTCCAATTGTAACTGATGAATTGTGTATTTCTGTTTTTAATTTTGTCAGTTTTTGTTTCATGTATTTTAGGGTTCTGTTGTTAGATGCATGTACACTTGAATACTTTTTATTTCTTTTCACTGATATATTAACTGTTTTATCATCATAAAATTTCCCCCTTCTTTCCTAGTAGTATTTCTTGTCTGAACACTTATTATGTCTGATGTTAGATGGCCATCTCAGAATTCCCTCTTGCTCAGGGGAGGTTAGGCTTTGTTCTATTAAGACCTTCAACTGATTTGGATAAGGCCCACCCATATTATGGCTCACATGCTTTACTTAAAATTCATTGATCTAAATTTTAATCTCATTTGAAAAAACATTTTCACAGAAACATCCAGAATAATGTTTGACAAAATCTGGGCACTATTGCCTGGCTAAGTTGACACAAAATGTATAATTATGCCATAATTTTACTTTCAATTTTTGTGTCTCTAATCTAAACTTTGTCTCTTACAGTTGGATCTTGCTTTTTTATCCAGTCTGACACATTTTTTTCAAGATGTTTTATGATTTATTTTTCAATTGTAGTTGATATACAATATTATATTAGCTTCAGGTATACAACATAGTAATTAGACATTTATACACCTTATAAAGTAATACTTTCTGCTTTTTTTTTCAACAATGTCTTTTATTATGTATGGACTTTAGAAATTATTTCCTCAATCTTTCCATACGCAGGCAAAAATTAAGTGTATGGAAATTAAGTCTATTTAACTTGCAAAACTGATCATTGTCTACAGTAGGGAAAATTATCCCTAAAACATGCTTAACCAGGACGCCAGTTCATCTGCCAACCTCCAAGAACATGAAGGTGAACATGATAAACCGACTGTCCCCGATCTGAGCCTTCATTCACTACCATTCGATAACCCTTCTTCAGGCCCAGGTCAGCAGCACATTTCTTGCCAACAATCATTAAATGTCCAAGAAGACTTTCATCATCATCTTCTGCTACACAAATCTGGGATATATGTTTCTTGAGTATCACCAGAAAATGCGTTGGAGCTTGAGGGGAAATGTCATTGAACGCAAGACACTGATCATCCTCACAAATGATTTTGGCTGGGATTTCCTTGTGGATGATCTTCCCAAAGATTGTGTCACCTCCAGGCCGATTTTATTGAGGGTGTTTATTCACACTTAACATAATATATGACATGGTTGGATTTATGTATTTGCCATTTTTATATCTTTCAATATATCTTTTGGCTTTTTTGTTCCTATGTTCATCCTTTATTGTATTTTTTAGTTTCAAACATACATTTTAGTATGCCATTTTAATTCCTGTTTTGATTTTTAAACAATATTTTTAAAGCTTTTTAAAAAGTATACTTTATTGCTTATGCTGTTACTGCAGTCCCAAATTCTTTTCCCTTTGCTCCCCTCCACCCAGGACCTCCATTCCCTCCCTTGGTCCCACCCCCTCCCCTTAGTTCATGTCCATGGGTTGTGCATATAAGTTCTCTGGTATCACCCTTTCCTTTATTATTCTTAACTTTTTCCTGTCTATCTTGTACCCACCACTTATGTTTCCTAATCCCTGCACCATTTCCCCATTTCACTCCTCTCCCCCTCCCAGCTGATAACCCTCCCAATGATCCCCATACCTATGATTCTGGTCCTATACTGGTTGTTTGCTTAATTTGTTTTTATTTTTATCTTTTAGTCTCTGTTGTTGCTCTGTGGATAACAACGTATATCTTAAATATCACAATCTACCTCACTCAATCCCAGGAAAATACAGCAACTTTGCTCCAATATAATGTCATTTCCACTTCTTTCCTTTGTGCTATTTTTGTCATTTATTTTAATATGTGTGTTATATTATTATGACTAATAATATGTTATAATCATTGTTTTATGATTTTTAAAGAAATTAAGAGAAGAGATAATATATTTACTTATAAACTGTATTACATATATTTACCAATATTTCTTACACATTTATTACATTCATTATTATTTCTATGCTTTTCATTTTTCCCTGTGAATTTGATTTACCATCTGGTATAATTTTTTTTTCAGCCTGAATGACTTCCTTTGGTGTATCCTGTATGATAGGTAGACTAGTAGCACATTCTCTGAGTTTTTGATCATTTGGAAATGTCCTTACTTTTAGTATGCTGAATATAGAATTCTTGATTAAAAGCTTTTTCTTTCAACATTTTAAATATGTTACTCAACTGCCTTCTGGCCTCTATTACTTCTGATGAGAAGTCAGCTATTATTCACATTTTTGTTTCCTTGTTCATGATGAGTCATTTTTCTTTTACTGATTTCAAGACTTCCTTTTTTTCCTTTGGCTTTCAACTTTTCAGCTATGATGTGTCTAAGAGTGGGTCTCTTTATCATACTTGGGGTGTGTTGAAATTCCTGGATTTGAAGATTAATGTGTATCATCAAATTTAGAGAATTTTTAGCTATTATTTCTTCAAAATTTTTTTCTGACTCTCTCTCTCTTCATCTTCTGGTGCTTAAACTACATGATACTGTCCCATAGGTCTTTGGGGCTCTGTTTGTTTTCTTCAGTTTTTTTCTCTCTATTCTTCATATTGGAAAATTTCCATTAATCTATCTACAAGTTCACTGATTTACTTTTTGCCAACTCAGATCTGCTGTTGAGCCCATTTTGGGAATTTTTTATTTTAGTTATTGTACTTTTCAACTCTAGAATTTCTACTTGGTTCTTTTTATAGCTTCTGTTTCTTTATTGAAGTTCCTTATTTATTAAACATTTTCATAATTTTTAGTTCTTTAAATATTGTATTTTAAAATTATTCAAATATATTTATAATAGCTTTCTTGAAGTGTTTGCTCAATCCAATATTTGGGCCCATAGAGTAAGTTTTTAATGACTATTTTTTAAAAATATGAGTTACCTTTATTGCTTATTTGCATTTCTCATAATTTTTGGTTGATAATTGGGCATTTTCAATGCTATCTTAGAGCAGCTCTGTATTTTGATTTCCTCCCTGATTTCTTTATTTTCTTTCTTTCTTTCTTTCTTTTTTTTAATATGGAATGGTTCACAAATTTGCGTGTCATACTTGCACAGGGGCCATGCTAATCTTCTCTGTATCATTCCAATTTTAGTATATGTGCTGCCAAAGTGAGCGCTGATTTCCTTTTTTCTTTAATTTGCTTGGACTTAAATGGTAGAATCTTTCTCCCCCATGAGTTGCAGGCCAGGCCAATGTCTCTGTCCATATTTTTATTCTTATTTTCATTTTTCATCCTGGCTCATGATAGGTCATCCTGTGTCAGTATAGCTTAGTAGCCAGCCAAATGATTAAATAAAGATATTTCTCAAACATCTTGGGTCCGTAGGCTTTAACTAACCCTCTGCTGGACTATCTGTGTAGGCTGGGGAGTGAGTGCATTCAAAGTTTAGCCAATTTTCAAGTGTGCTTAGGCTTTTACTTTCCATTGGGCCTTCTTGGGTCCCCTCTATGCATTGGTCCTAGTAACCCAGGAAAAGGTAGAAAGCTAATTTAGCCTTTCTATGGCTTTGTCATTTCCAGGATTTCCTTGTTAAAATTTCTGCCTGATCTGGCTGCTTGCCCCAACTCTGCTCACAAACTTAGGCTAGCAGAGTTATGAGTTTTACCTGTTTATTTCCTATCAAATTTTCTTCTGCTGCTCCTTCTCCTTCTCTTCATTCCCTTTCTACCCCCACCCACTTCTTTGTTTTCAACTGACAATGCTGCTGTGGCTTTTCCTTCCTGCCATAAGTCTATCCTGTCCTCACTGGCAATACAGCTACTTGTTTTTACAACCAGCTTCACCTTTTTAGAACTATCATTTTTCAGCAGTCAGTGTTGGGAGTGGGAGGATGGGAGTGGACCCAATACAGATTCCCACTAGTCTTACCTCAGGTTTCAATATTTAAAAAGATTAATACTTGTTTCTCAACTGGATGTTTGTCTTCAGCCATTTTTCAGTGTCCTAAAATGGTTATTTTTGACTATTTTGTCTAGTTCATAATTGACTTAAGAATACTATAGTGGTTTTGTAGAAATGAATTACATGGGAATAAGGTTGAAAAAAAGAGATCAGTTAGAAGGTTGTAGTCATCTAGAGCACAGATGAAATTTGCTTTGTCTAAAGAAGTTGTGGTTATTGAAATTTTGTAAAGTAGATTTTAAATATATCTTGGACATAAGATGAGTAAGATATGCACATTATTTGGATGTGGGAGATGAAGGAGAATTTTTTAAAAAGAATGGCTCTGACTAGCCAGCCTAGCCAGTTTTCACTCCCTTTATTCTTTTTTTTTTTTTAAGATTTTTATTTATTATTTTTAGAGGGAGGGGAAGGGAGAGAGGGAGATAGATATAGATATCAATGTATGGCTGTCTTTTGCCTACCTCCAGCCACAGACCTGGCTGGAGACCTGACTTGCAACCTTGTTATGTGCCCTGGCTGGGGAATCAAACCAGTGACCTTTGGGTTCTCAGGCTGGCGCCTTATCCACTGTGCTACCAGGCAGGGCTCTTTATTCTTTTTTAAGCCCATAATTTGGCTTCTCATTCTGCCCTTACCTCTTCCCTTTGAGTGCAATCTTGTTCTCATTTCTTGCTTCCTTGTTTGAAAACAAAAAACTTATGGTCATCCTTCAACTATGGAAAAGAGAATCTATTGGTTATATACCTGGTGGTCAATGAAGACCCATTCGAGGTGACATATTCCATGGTCCATGTCAAAGAGGTCCCAAGAGCAGAAGAGGACTTGAGGGGACCAAGTCTGGCAGGATATATAAAAAAGCCACTGTTACAATTCAATCAACAATATTACTGGCAAACAAATTAAGATTCAAAACAAGTTTTATAGGGCAGAGTTCTTCTGTTGGTTGAGGCTCTAGGTGGGAGAAGCCCAGAACCACAGGGCTGACCCTATCTTGGGGCCAACAGTCATAGCATTCATACCTTTCCTACACATGAGGGATTGCCCTGTTTATCTCAAGAGCTTATGGCATGTGTTCAAAAAAAAAAAGGCAATTTGCAGGCATTTAGCTGAAGGCTTTGTCATGTGAGATCTTACAGCATGGAGGCCAAAAAGGCCATGAAGTTATAAATCTCTTTGTGTCAATGCTATAAATGAAGTAACCTAGTTACCCCTGAGGACTGGGCAAAATACTGGGAATGAGAAGGACTAGCTAAGTCCAGGAGTATCTGGATTCATTTTGCAGGTCCTCTAGTGCCACACAGTTAAACGCGGCATTATTCTGCTTTGTGATACCTGAGTTTTTGAATCTTTAATTAGACTATCCTATTCATTTACCAGGATCTGCCTTTGCAACATGCCACAACCTAGGTGGCTTAAAATTGGAAATTTATTGCCTTAAAGTTCTGGAGGCTAAAAGTTCAAAGTTAAGGTGTTGATAGGGCTATGCTCCCTTTTATCAGTAGAAACTATTCAGGGGCTGATATATTTATTAGATGAGTTATGAGATACCCTCAACTGGAATATAATATTTTTATATGATTTCTATAGGGGAGAATCCTTCCTTGCCTCTTCTAGCTTCTGGAGTTTTCTTAAAATCATTGATTTCCTTGGATTGTAGATGCATCACTCCAAACTTTGCCTTCATTGTCAAATGACCATCTTCTTTCTGTGTGGCTTAGTCTCTGTGTTTCTTCTCCTCTTCTGGTAAGTATACCAGTCATATTGGATTA
>PVIW01008597.1:16459-59588 GCA_004026585.1 Noctilio leporinus
CCCCCCCCCCCACCAAAGTCAATCCCACTTATCCATGTCCATGGGTCTTCCATGCTAGTTCCTTGACTAAACTGCTCCCCTTCTTTGCCTCTTTCTCTCCCCTCCCCCTCCCCTCTGCACACTGAAGGTCTGTTCCTTGTATTCATGTCTCTGGTTCTGTTTTGCTTGTTTGTTTTGCTCATTAGTGTCCTGTAATGGGTGAGATTATATGGTATTTGTCTTTCACTGACTGGCTTGTTTCACTAAGCATAATACTCTCCATCCATGTTGTTGCAAAAGGTAGGAGCTGCTTCTTTCTTTCCGCTATGTAGTATTCCATTGTGTAAATATACCACAGTTTTTTGATCCTTTCATCCATTGATGGGTACTTAGGCTGTTTCCAATACTTGGCTATTGTAAATAGTACTGCTATAAACATTGGGGTACATAGTTTCTTCTGCATTGGTGTTTCAGGGTTCTTTGGGTATAATACTAGTAGTGGAATCACTGGATCAAAAGGCAGTTCCATTTTTAGTTTCTTGAGGAAATTCCATACCATATTCCATAGTGGCTGCACCATTCTGCATTCCTACCAGCAGTGCACTAGGGTTCCCTTTTCTCCACATCCTTGCCAACACTTGTCGTTTGTTGATTTGTTGATGATTGCCATTCTGACGGGTGTGAGGTGGTATCTTATTGTGGTTTTAACTTGTATCTCTCTGATGGCCAATGATGCTGAGCATTTTTTCATATGCTTTTGGACCCTTTTTATGTCCTCCTCAGAGAGGTGTCTGTTCAGGTCTTTTGCCCATTTTTTAATTGGGCTGTCTGTCTCCCTGGTGTTGAGTTACATAAGTTCTTTATATATTTTGGAGATCAAACCCTTGTCTGAGGTTTCCCTAGCAAATATGTTTTCCCATACGGTAGGTTCGCTTTTAATTTTGCTGGTGTTTTCTTTAGTTGAACAGAAACTTTTCAGTTTGATATAGTACCATATATTTATTTGTTCTTTTATTTCCTTTGCCCTTGGAGAAGTATCAGTGAAACTATTTCTGTGTGGGATATTTGAAATTTTACTTCCTATGTTTTTCTCTGGGACTTTTATGGTATCACGGCTTATGTTTAAGTCCTTTATCCATCTTGAGTTTATTCTGGTGTATGGTGTAAGTTGGTGATCTAGCTTCATTTTTTTTTTTTTTTTTTTTTTTTTTTTTTTTTTTTTTTTTTTTTTTTTTTTTTTTTTTTTTTTTTTTTTTTTTTTTTTTTTTTTTTTTTTTTTTTTTTTTTTTTTTTTTTTTTTTTTTTTTTTTTTTTTTTTTTTTTTTTTTTTTTTTTTTTTTTGCATGTCTCTGTCCAGTCTCCCAACACCACTTGTTGAAGAGACTATTTTCACTCCATTTTATCTTCCTTCCCTCTTTGTCAAATATCAATTGTAGAATTCTGGGTTTATTTCTGGGCTCTCTATTTTATTCTATTGATCTATATCCCTATTCTTATGCCACTACCAGATTGTTTTGATTACAGTAGCCTTGTAGTATAGTTTGATGTCGTATTGTGATTCCTCCTACCTTGTTCTTTTTTCTCAAGATTGCTGTGGTTATTCGTGGTTGTTTTTGGTTCCATATAAATTTTTGAAGATTTTTTTCTATGTCTGTGAAATATGTCACTGGTATTTTAATCGGGATTGCTTTGAATCTTTAGATTGCTTTGGGTAGTATGGGTATTTTAGTGATGTTAATTCTTCCCACCCATGATCATGGTGTATGCTTCCATTTATTTGTATCTTCCTTAATTTCTTTCTTTAATGTTTTATTTTTTAAGTATAGGTCTTTTACCTCCTTGGTTAAGTTTATTCCTAAGTACTTTATTTTTCTTGTTGCTACGGTAAATGAGACTTGTTTTCTAGCTTTTAGCTCTGATGTTTCATTATTGGTATATAAAAATACCCTTGATTTCTAAATATTGATTTTATATCCAGCTATTTTGCTAAATTTGTTTATTAGGTCAAGTAGGTTTTTGGTGGAGTCTATCAGGTTTTGTATGTACACTATCATGTCATCTGCAAATAATGACAGTTTTACTTCCTCCTTTCCAATTTGGATGCCTTTCATTCCTTTTTCTTGTTTGATATCTATAGCTAGAACTTCCAAAAAAGATGTTGAACGGAAGCAGAAAGAGTAGGCATCCTTGTCTTTTTCCTGATTTTAGGAGGAAAGCTTTTAGTTTTTGCCCATTGAGTATGATGTTGGCTGCAGGTTTCTCATATATGGCCTTTATTATGTTGAGGTATGCTCCCTCTACTTCCATTTTGTTGAGGGTTTTTATCATAAATGGTTGCTGTACTTGTCTTATTCTTTTTTAACTCCAGGGAAACTTAACTTGGGGCAATCTTGGGAGGAATGTGAAAAAAATAAGGGACTCTGAGTTAAAAAAGGATGACACTGAGAGATCCAAAATGGTACAGGTGAAGGAGGACACTGAATTTGTCCCCTCCCATGAGCAAACTGAAATGTACATGTAGTACTATATAGAGAACAGTTACTCCTAAGAGACAACTGGTGGCTGAATAAACAGTTTCTGAGCAACAACCAAAAGAAAGAGATCAAATAAAGATTGCAAAACTGTGGGAACTCTATCAGAGCTGTAGAAATCCTCTGGACCAGAGGTGCTGGTGAGCACTATTGTTTATGTCTCCCTCCGCTTTGATAGGGCGGGCAGCAACTTTATTCTGGTGCTTTGGCCTATCTGCAAGATCACCACAGTGCATTTTCAGCCACACTACCCAGAGCTCATTTCATTACTCAACAAAAGAGCAAGCAGGATCAACAGGGCATCATTTGTCCTCCCTGCCTGGAGCTGTTCCAGCCCTGCAAGCATGCCTCTGGCTTTGTAAGTACTTACCTGGCTTCAACCAGCCTGCCAAAACTAGCTGGCACACACAGCCTACACAAAGGTTACTTGTACACAAGACCACTTTCTATACAACAAATGAGAGAGAGAAACAATATAGAGAAGGTTGGGAGCTGCAAGAGCTCTCTGGGAATTCTGGGAATTTTCTGGGATCAGAGGTATTGATGAATGCCATTGTATATGTCCCCTTCCACCTCCATACAGTGGGTGGAAGCTCTATTCAGGTGCTCTGGCCCATCTGCAATGTTGCTGTAGTGCATTCCCGGACCTATTGCCCAGGGCCATTTCAGCTTCCAGCAAAGGGGGCAAGAAGGATCAACAGAACACTACTACACAAACCTGGCTTCTCTGCTCAGAGCTTGTTCCAATATGATAGGCCAGTGCCCTGAACACCATAGGCTCCAACACACTTACAAAACCATCTGACACACACAGCCTACACAGAGGCTGCTTCTACACAAGGTCACTTTTTCAAGAATAGGAGAGAAAGCTGTTTTGTTTCATATAAGCAAATACAGAAATTCAAACAATGTTAAAAGACAGAAGAATATCTTTCAAATAAAGGACTAAAAGTAAATTTCTTGGGGGAAAAAAATCCTAAGGAAACAGAGACAAATAATTTGCCTGATAATTAATTCAAGGAAATGATCATAAGGAAGCTCACCAAACTTGAGAGCAGAATACAGGAATTTAGGAAGAGCTTCATTAAAGAGTTAGAAAGTATAATAAAGAACCACTAAGCAGGGCCCTGACAAGTGTGGCTCAGTTTGGGCATCATTCTGCAAAGTGAAAGGTAGCTAGTTCAATTCCCAGTCAGAGCACATGCCTAGGTTGCGATCCCCAGTTGTGGTGCCTATGAGAGACAACCAATCAATGTCTCTGTCTCTCATATCAATGTTTCTCTCCCTCTCTTCCTTGTTCACTTCTCCTCTCTCTGAAAAATAAATAAATAAAATCTTAAAAAAAAAAAGAACCAAGGGGAGAGCAGTGGGAGAAAAATGGGATGAAAGTAATACAACAACAACAACAACAAAAAGAACCAAGCAAAGCTGAAGAATATCATCACTGAAATGAATAATACATTAGAAGGAATTAACAGCAGATTAGCGAATACAGACAAATAGATTAACCACCAGGAAAACAGATGAGTGGAAATCAACCAATTAGGACAGCAAAAAAAAAAAAAAAGAATTTTAAAAATGAGAATAGTTTAAGGACCTCTAGGATAACATCATGCACATAAATATTCGTACTATAGGAATCCCAATAGAAGAAGAAAGAGCAAAAGGAAGAGACTTTATTTTAAAAAAATAAATGGTTGAAAACTTTAGCCATAATAAAAATGAAAAGAAAGCTGGAATAACAATACTCATCTCAGACAAAATAGACTTTAAAAACAAAAATGTACAAACAAACACACAAAGGATGACATTACATAATTATAAGGGGTTCAATGCAAGAAGAGGATATAACAATCATAAGTATCTATCACCTAACATAGGAGCACCTACATACATACATAAAGCAAATATTAATTTGCTACCTACATATTAACATAAAGGGAGAAATTCACAGTAACACAATAATAGGCCATTCCACTGGATGTTAATGTCATCCATGATGTCATGAGGGTGGCAGCCATCAATGTTGCAGCCCACAGACTGGGCAGTTCCCAGAATCTCTTTATGGTTCCAGAGAGTTCTCTACTCAAAGATCAGTGCTGCAACTGTCAAGCAATGTTGACAATCTCATTGAAAGTGGTATTTCCACTGTGTTTTTGTTGTTGTTGTTGTTGTTTTTCTTTTTCTGTCTCTTGGCAGTTCTTTGAGGTCTTTGATGATCAGGGCAGAGGCCTGATCCATCTAGGCCTGTCTGTTCTGAATGGTCAATTTCACTGTCATCCTCAGACCTTTCAATCACTGGTTGCTTTGGTAATGTCTTCATCAGCTGCTTTTGGATATAGAGGGTTGATCTTGGATATCAGGGCTGACATGAAACTTACTTCCCCATTCGAGTACCTCATTTATATGACTTTGATCTCATTGGGGTCTAACTTCAGTGGCATGGTGGAGGCAGCTGGTGTCAGATGAACAGGATTTGGGAGGACCAAAGAAATTTGTACCTGAATCTCCTCCAAGCCAAAAGCCAAAAGTATAGTAGGAGATTTTAATACTGCACTCACATGAATGGATAGATCACTCACACAGAAAATTAAAAGGAAATAATGGCCTTAAATATCTCATTAGACCAGATTGACTTAATAGATATTTATAGGACATTTATTTCACAAACTGCAGAATACACTTTTTATTTCAAGTGCAAAATAAGTGTCAGTAAATTTAAGAAGCTTGAAATCATATCAAGCATCTTTTCCAACCTCAATGGTATGAAAACTATAAATCAACTATAGAAAACTGAAAAAATCACAAATAAATGGAGACTAAACAATGAATGTATCAAAAGATAAATAAAGAACTACATTGAAACATATAAAAATAAAAATAAAATGTTTTAAGATTTATGGGAGGAAGCAAAAGCTAAGTGGGAAGCCCATAGCTATACGTGCCTACCTCAAGAAACAAGAAAAAAAATCCCAAATAAACAACCTAACTCTATACTTAAAGAAACTAGAAAAAGAAGAACAAAGAAACCCAAAACAAATAAACAAACAAAAATAAACAAATATAATATAAAGAAGGAAATAATTAAAATCAGAGCAGAAATAAACAAAATAGAAATTAAAAAATAATAGAAAAGATCAATGAAACAGAGTTGGTTCTTTGAAAAGATAAACAAAATGGACAAACCTTCAATCAAACTGATCAAGTGAAAACAAGTTGAAATAAAGTCATAAATGAAAGAGCAGAAGTTACAACCAATACCACAGAAATACAAATAATCATTAAAAGCAACACAAACCATCATATGACAACAAACTAGACAATCTAGAATAAATGAATAAGTGTCTAGACAGAAGATGATCTGACTTTGGGTAGTGGGCACACAATACAATGTATAGAGCATGTATCATGGAAATGTGCACTTGAAACCTATGTAACCTTATCAATCAATGTCACACCAATAAATTTAATTAATAAAATATAATGAGATATCACCTTACATCTGTTGGAATGGCTATCATCAATAAATCAACAAACAAATGTTGATCAGGATGTAGAGAAAAGGGAACCCTAGTGCACTGATGATGGGAATGCAGACTGGTAGAATCACTATGGAGAATAGATGGAATTTCCTCAAAAAATTAAAAAGAAAAGCCTGGCTGGTGGCACTGTCAATAAGTGCTGGCCTGTGAGCCCGAAGGTCACTGGTTCCATTCCCAGCCAGGGCATATAGCCAAATTGCAAGCCAGGTCTCCAGCCAGGTCTGTAGCAGGAGGCAGGTGAAAAGCAACCATACACTGATATTTCTCCCTCTCTGCCTCTCTCCCTTTCCCTTTCTCTAAAAATAATAAAGAAAATCTTTTTAAAATTTAAAAAGAGAGCTTTCATATGACCCAGTAATTCCACTTCTGAGTAGCTGAAGAAAACAAAAACATTCATTTGAAAAGATATGCACACCCCTATGTTCATTGTAGCATTACATAAAATAGTCAAAATATGGAAGCAACTTAGGTGTTTATCAACTGATGAATGATAAAGAATATATGGTATACATACACACACACAATGGAATATTACTCAGCAATAAAAATAATAAAATCTTGCCATTGCAACAACATGGAGGGACCTAGAGGATATTATACTGAATGATACAAGTCAGAAAAAGAGACAAATACTTCATGATTTCACTTACATGTGTAATCTAAAAACAACAAAACTAACAACAAAACAGAAAAAAACCCATAGATACAGAGAACAAGCTGATGGTTACCACAGAGGGAGAAGGATAAGGGAATGGGGGAGAAAATTAAGTTATTGGCAAATTGCCCACAATTCCTGAAACGGACATTTGTTCTAGAGACCACTCTTTCTTTTAAGGGGGACTCCTTAAAAGACTTCCTTTAGTGAATTCTTTTGGTTATCCAAAGAAAGAAAGTGCTCATACTTTTTTGGGGAGGAGTTGGGAGCCCTGATTATAAATAGGACACAGATCATGTAAGATAGAAAAATATATTTAATTTTAGCCAAGTAATATTTTGATATTAATTGATATATATTCTTTCATAATTCCTTTATTTAACCTTACGGCTTCCCCTCCTCCATTCCCCATTCTTGAGATATGGAAGTTGTTACAGTAAAATCAGAGAACAAAGCTCTGGCTGGTGGCATAGTGGATAAGGTGCCGGCCTGCAAACCCAAAGGTTGCTGGTTCGATTCCCAGCCAGGGCACATAATCAGGTTGCAAGCCAGGTCTCCAGCCAGCTCTGTAGCTGGAGGCAGGTGAAAGGCAACCGTACATTGATGTTTCTCTCCCTCTCTGCCTCTCTTCCTTCCCCTCTCTCTAAAAATAATAAATAAAATCTTTTTTTTTTAAATTAAAAAAAAATAAAAAATAAATAAAATCAGAGAACAAGAGTGAAATACAAGAATTGTTGTTTGAATTTTAAAGCTTAGGTCCAGAAAGAAGACATAAGGATTTAGTATAACATTTTATTGATTAAACCAGTTCTCTTTCTCTCCCTCCTTTCCGCCTAAGCTTAGATAAAGTCTAAGCTTAAAACTAAGGGAGGAAGATGGGGGGGATCTGAAAGAAAGCAAAACATTATTGGTTCCTGCACAGAAATCCTGTGGCTGGAACCTAGGGCCAGTTGCTGGAGGCAGTGAAGGAAATAAAACCTTCTCTAGGGATTCAGGAGAAGAAATTTGTATCATTTCTAGGAAGGTGGCAAAACTTGTCTGATTTTCCTGCCTAGATGTGATAGAAGTGCAGCTGAGTATTTCTTATACATCTGAGATGGAGCCAGCCTGGAGGGGTCTGTGGTCAAGCACAAGGGGCTAAGAATGGCTTTAAGACAAGAGAACCAACTGAATGATGGACATCTCAATAGCTGCATGTCAGAATCCTCTTCTCCTGGCTTATCCACTCTCCACCTTCACACCTCAAGTTAACCCTAAGGATGGGTCCCTAAACTGATGCACTAGGATTTTACACCTATGTGAGATAGGCTCATAAAATAAATTATGTTTGGTTGTTAAAAAGTAAAGTTTATTTCTTTCAACCCTTAATTTGTGGTCTGAGATTTGTTTCAGCTACCTGAAGAAAATGATCACACTAAATGTGCAAGTTGCTTCTTATTTGTAGGTGGGCAGTGGGAACTGAAACTGTTCTCTGGGCAGCCAGGTACTCCCAAGTGTGACCTTGGCATTTTCCCACAGTACAGAAATTACTATTGAAATCTCAATGATTGGGCCTCTGGGAAGGAGGGAAAGGGAAGTGGAAGGAGTGGGTGGAATGGGGGTGTGTAATTAAACCACTCAAGTTATATTTTAAACTTCGAATTTATTGTTCTGAGAGTGAATCTGGCCCTTTTAGAGGGGAAGTTCTGAGCAGCTCTGAAACTTGATGTACCCAGTTGTTGCTAGGAAACAAGTGTGCTTAAATTGTGGTATCAATGTCACCAGCTCCTGCTCAGAAAGCAGAAAGTACAGGAATGATGTAAAATCATCAGAAAGGAAGAGACAGTTCAGTGTGATAGGCCATGGGTTATCATTAAAAATTATCTCACCCCTAAAAAAATATAACTTCATGTTTCAGGGTGTTTCAAAATTGGTCCAATAAGGCAAGTATGCCAGTTCCTAAACAGTTTTTTTTTTTTTTTTTTTTTTTTTTTTTTTTAGATTTTATTATTTTTAGAGAGAGGGGAAGGGAGAGAGATATCAATGTGTGGTTGCTTTTCACCTGCCTCCAACTATGGATGTGGCTGGAGTCCCAGCTTGCAGCCTGGTTATGTGCCCTGGCTGGGAATTGAACCAGCAATTTTTGGGTTTGCAGGGCTGGCACCTTATCCACTGTGCCACCAGCCAGGGCCTCCATCTCTTTGGTGAAAGAGAAATGAAAAGTTAGAAGAAGGAGAAGAGGAAAAGGTGAGCAAGTGAGTGCACTTGGGAGTCGGTCATTCATCCTCCATCAAGTCTGAAAATGGCTGTAGCCCAGGCCACAGCTTGGCTGCAATCTCATGACAGACCTTAAACTAGAGGTACCCAGCTAAACCACTCCAAGATTCTTGACCCATAGAAACTGTAAGACAACAAATATTTGTTGCGTTCAGCTTCTGTATTTTAGAATAAGTTGTTATGCAGTAATATATAACTAATACATGGCTCAAGTCCATCTTGCATTCTCAAGCCCACCTTGTGGTTATTTTCCCAATTTCAGAATGCGTAATTAAAACAGGCACACTCAGCAACTGGCAGAATCCTTACACTACATTGGTTTTCTGACACATAGAATGCAGACCATTGTGGTAGGAAAGAGCAAATGGAAGCCACTAGAACTGTATCTACCTAGAAAAACAGTAAACCAAAAGCAACACTGCATTCTTGAAGAAAATTGCAGAGATTAGTGCCACTTGAAAGGACTTGAAAGATGCAGGGGTTGGGATTCAACTAGAATGACAATGGACTACCATAAACTTAATCAGGTGGTGACTCGAATTGTACTTGCTTTTCCACATGTGGTTTTGTTGCTGGAGCAAATCAGCACATTCTGGCTGGTAGCTATTAATCTGGAAAGTGCTTTTATCTTTGTATCTGTTGGTGAAGACCATAAGAAGCAGATGGCTTTTGTCTGGCAAGGCAGCAAGTAACCCTTGCTGTGTAAAATGCTCCTCGTTGATATTTAGTCTGCGAGGACCTTGATTGCTCTTCTTTTTCATAGGACATCACACTGGTTCATTATATAAGCATAATATTTGTCTAATATTATGCTTATTAGACAAAGCGAGAAGAAAGTAGCACTACTCTAGACACATTGCTAAAACATATGCGTGCCAGAGAGTGGGAGTTAAACTCAGCAGAAATTCAAGGATCTGCCACTTTGATGAAAGTTCTAGGGGTCCAGTTATATAGAATATGAAGAAATTTCTTTTCTAAGGTGAAGAGCAAGTTGCTGCATCTTGATTCCTCCTATTATTAAGAAAGAGGCACAATGCCTACTGGGTCTCTTTGGATTTTGGAGGCAACATATATCTCATTTGGTCAAACTACTTTGACCCATTTACTAAATGACCTGAAAAGCTGCCTGTTTTCAGTGAATCCCAATGCAGGTTCTGCAACAGGTCAAGCTACTCTGCAAGCTGTTCTGCTAATTGGGCCATATGACTCAGAAGATATGATGGTACTTGAAGTATTAGTGGTACATAGAGATGCTGTTTGGAGCCTTTGGCAGACCCCTATTGCAAAGGTGAATCACAGCACAGACCCTTAGAATTTTTTAGCAAAGCCATGTCATCCTGTGAGGATAACTATTCTCCTTTTAGAAACAACTTTTGGCTTGTTACCAGGCCTTAGTAGAGACTTAGTAGAATGCATGACCTTGAGCTACCAAGTTATCATATGACCTGAGCTGCCCATTGTGAACTGGGTATTGCCTAACCCACCAAGCCATTAGGTTGGGCATGTACAGCAGCACTCCATCATCAAAAGGAAGTGGTGCCTAAAAGATTGGACTTAAGCAGATCCTGAAGGTCCAAGTAGGTTGCATGAGGAAGTAGACCAGATGTTCATGCCCCTTCTGCTATATTTCCTTCTTTCTCTCAATCACACCTATTTGGTATGGATTTGCCTTCACTGCTTGTCTGCTTACAATGCTTTGTAAGTGTGTTTTGGCAAAATTATTATTTGTGAACTGAATGAATACTTTGTTCAAAATATGGTATTCAACACAGTATATCTTTTGACCAGGGAACTCACTTCATAACAAATAAAGTGGGGCAGTGGGCTCATACTCATGGAATTCACTGATCTTACCATGTACCCATAATTCTGAAGCAGCTGATGTAATAGAATGGTAATCATCTGTTGAAGGCTCAGTTATAGTGCCAGGTAGGCAGCAACACCTTGTGGGGCCAAAGCAAGTCCTCCAAATTGAGGTAAATGCTTTAAAGCAATATCCATTTTATTGTTGTTTCTGTCATAGCAGGATTCACAAGTTTAGGAATCAAAAGGGGTAGAAATGAAAGCTGCTGCTCCTATTATTACCCCTTGTGATTCACTAGCACAGTTTTTATTTCCCATCCCCACAGCTTCACAATTTTAGGCTCTCCTGCTCTACAAGTCTTAGTAAGAAGCAATACTTCTTTCAGTGGACACAACAATGATTCCAGTGCAGTGGAAGCTAGCTGAGACTGCCACCTGGTCACTTTGGACTCCTAAAACCACTGAATCAGCAGGCGAAAAAGGGATTTACTATACTGGTTTTGGCAATTGAAGTTGACTATCAAGAGGAAATTGAGTTGCTATCACACAATAAGTATGTCAGGAATGCAGGAGATCCTCTAGGGCAAATTTTTGTACACCCGTATTTTGTGATTATTAAGTCAGTGGAAAACTACAGCAATCTCCAAGACTGCTAGTGGCCCAGACCCTTCAGGAATAAGATTAGAAGCCAGGCTGGATCATAAGAGAGATTCTCATGGGCAATTTGGAATATAAGTGAAGCAATAGCGATTTTGTAACTAACATACATTGTCTGCTGGCTTTCCTTGTTGGTGTGGGACAGTGACCAAGACTGGAACTGCTCCATTTTCTCCTGGATCCTCTTTCAGATGCTCTTACTCTTCAGTCAAAGGAGTTATTAGATATCCTAATTTCTGTTGTGAGGTTCACTATTGATTGCTAACATGCACTCAGTGCGTGTGGGTGCTTGTGCATGTGCGTACGTATTTAGTTCTGTGACAAAGAGCCCAGGTTTCTGCATGAGTGAGGTCAGAAGCAAGATGACATAGGTTTTGGCCTGTTATAAGCAATAGTTTATGCTCATGGGTCTCAACTTGTTTTTGCTCTTCCCACTTTACATCCTGACTGCCTGCCCTGAGGACTTAAGTTTCAGTATCAGATGCAGTACCAACAGCCTTGCAGATATTGCATTTTAAAAACTGAATTGAGAGAGAGAGAGAGAGAGAGAGAGAGAGAGAGAGAGAGAGAGAATCGACTTGTTGTTCCACTTATTTATGCTTTCATTGGTTGCTTCTTGTTGTGCCCCCACTAGAGATTAAACCCACAACCTTGTTGTATCAGGATGACATTATAACCAATTGAGCTACCTGTCTAGGGCCTAATCTGCCTTACAGATATTGCTTAACCAACTACCAAAACTGCATAAGGTCAAATCTCTGTATGTATAGTTAACAAATAGACAGGTATTTCCTAGGAAATCAACCTAACTAAACCCTGACTGATATGCCCAATAATCATTTATAAAGGTGTTTAAATTCTTCAAATAGGTAGATTTATTGATTGATTGATTGATTGCTATCTTTCTATTGCTAATTTAAGTCATATTACATTTTGGTCATTCAAAGTGCATGTATGAGTACTGTTTTTTGTTTTGTTTTGTTTTAGTATGTGAAGATTTTCTTTATGACCTAATACATGGTCAAATGTAACTGTTTCCACATATGTTTCAGAACAATGTGTAATCTCTGTTTAGTGAAAAGTTTAGTATGCTATGTAAATTCTTCATATACTTAGTTAATTTTGGTATATTTGACCTATTTTAAAGAGAGGTCTGTTAACATCTAATATGAAGTGGCCCTGTCAATTTCTCCTTGTATTCCTAGCATTTTTGCTTTATACATTTTTGAAACTGTATTCATGGCTGGTATAGCTTCCTGATGAACTGTACATTTTATCAAAATCAAATACCCATTTTTATCTCTTTTATTGTTTTTATATTATATTAATATTTGCCATTACTACATAATTAGTAGTTGAGATAGTATAAAGTGCTCAGTTTCATACCTGAGCAATAATATGAAGGCAATAACTGGCAGCTGCTGCTATTATCTGCATTATAATGATTAATATTCTGTTTCCCACTATGTGCAGGTTGTCTTGTTTCTTGGGAGGAAAAGAGGGGAAAAAAGGACTGAAGGACTCCTGGCTAAGGAAAAGAGCAACTGCCTCTTAGGCACTGCATAACGATGCTTAGGACTTCTTCTCCCCTGAACAAGGTGATGGAAACTCCAGGGAGGAGAGGCCTCAGACTTGGATAAGTCACCAGAAAGCCTGCCAAGAGAACTCTCCTAAGCAGCCAAGAGACTGTAACAGAAACAGATTTTCTTGTTGGATTTTGGCCTTTTTGCTTTTGAGGCCCAGCTGAAACTAAGAAGGAAAAAAAGCAAAACAAGGTCAGACTCAGTAGTAGATATGTTCCTGTGGCTGGAAGATCAAAATGATCTCTTCAGAAACCCTCTTGGATTTTGGCTCATAGAGGCCTATAGGAACAAATGTCCACAGCAGTGATAATTCTCAATCCTCAGTGGAATTCTCAGCTTTGCCTAATTTACCCAAGGTTCAAGTCTCACTACCCTACTCCCCACACCTTATCTCTCAGGTCTGCCCTACGTTGGGCTCATCTCTGGCTTAACAGATGTCCTTGTTCCTGTTGTGAGGTTCATTGATTGCTAACATGCACTCAGTGTGTGTGTGCTTGTGCATGTATGTGTATCTGTCTATTTTTGGAACCCCTAAATCAGGATAGCCTTGCTGATAGCCTAACTGACCATTTGAATCCTAAATCACCTTAAATCTCTTTCTCCACCTGCCTGAAATGCTTCACTTCTCTTTACCTTGTTGCCTGAAGTTCATACAATCATTAAAAGTTAAAGCTTGAAGGTGCCTGCCTGAGAGATTAATTAGTCCAAGTTTCTCATTTCACTGAAGAAGGAGGTGGAGTTCAGAGAGGTGAAGTGATTTGCCCCACGTCACACAACTAGTGAAAGGCAAGGTGGGACTAGGACTCATCTCAGACTGTCCATGCTAGGACATGAGATTTGATGGTAGGATGGTTGCAAGGGGTAAGCCATTTGGGTATTCAAAATGCTGGCTATCAGGATAAGCCCAAGATATAGAATACCAGGAAAAGGTTGCTTTGGGTAGCGTGGAGTGTCTAGGGATGGGAGAAAGTGGGTTCCAGCAAGTAAGAATGGGTGAAATGGGGCAGGCACACAGTCTCTGTTCCGGCCCTGCTACTAACCACAGAACATACTTTAAATAATAAATCTTAAGTACAACAGCAGCACAGCAACAATAATTATAATTTTACACTTATATAGTGTTAAAAACTCACACTGTATCATCTCATGTAAGCTCACTCCAAGAGAAAATAAGTAAAGTGCTTTTGGGAATACTAGATATGCCGGTTGTCCATTATCTCTACTCCCCCCTTTCTTAGAGAATCATAATTTTGTTCAGGTTTCTCTGTTCTCCCTCACATCCATGTGCCTTGTGGAAGATGACCATACCTCCAAATTCGAGGAATGAGCTTGATTGGTTTAAGGGTAATTCCATCTCCTTGGCAGTGACTCATTTTGGAACTGGGCATGCTAATTGGTCCACTGATATCTGGTGGGGGAGGGGGAGGGGATTGTAGGCCTCAGGAAAGTCTTTTTTTACTTTCTGGAGCGCACTGGAGCCTCTTTTTCTTTCCCTCTAAGTGGGTATGTAGAATCATGCAGTTCTAATCACTTCAGGATCACGAGGCAACTTCCGAATGAAGCTGATAGAAGAGAGTAAACCAGAGAAGTAGGAAGAATCTGCTTTTTAGGATCTTATGGAGTTGCTGGAGCAACCAAGCTTGAAGTTTGCCTTTTGACTTGTGTTGTGCTCACATTGGAAGCACATATACCAAAATTAGACCTTTGAGTAAGTAAGCCACTTTGGGGTGTCTTTCTATGACCTATAGTTCAAAGTGTCCTATAGTAGAACCAGGGAATGCACCTCATGGCTGAGTATAAATTCAGCTTATCTCTGTAGGGAGTGACTCTGCTGGTCTTTCTGATATATTTAAATATCTCTCATTTTAATAAATATAAAGCACAATCTTTTTCATATAAAGCCAGTGTTCATGTATGGCTTCTAAAGCATGCCAGGTTTGAGCCAAACTAACTGTAATCAAATCCCGGCTTCATCACTTCCCAGCATTTGGCATTAGGTAAGTTAATTAGACTCTCTGTGCCTCAAGGTGCTCAATTGCAGTACTAGGTTAGTAATAAGGCCTATTGTATACTGTAGAGTTGTCGAGAAGGTTAAATTTATATATGTAGAAAGCTTAGAAGTGTGCCTTTATAGTAAGACTCCCAACATTTTTTAATGTTGTTTATTGGGAAAGTGGAAAAAACAATGCAAATATTATCAATGATATATACTAATGTGGTTCTGGTATATTTATTATTATCTGTCATGTGCCAAGCATCTGAGTAGGTACTTTACATGTATTTTCTCTAATTCTGATAATAACTCTGTGAAGTAGAATTGATTTACTTCATTTCCAGATGAGGAAATTGAACACCAATGAGGAAATTGGTGTTCACAGAGGCTAAATGTCTTGGCCAAAGATACCTAGCCAGTGACTGCAGAGCCAGGATTTGAACCCAAGTATAATTCCAGAACCCATTCTCTTTCTACTCTACTATGCAGCTTCCCAGATCACTGCTTAGTAAACCATCTTGGTGGGGGGCAATGAATTGAGGGGAAGAAGCAACCCTAAACAAGGGCAAAGAAAAAAAGAGTACAAAACAGAAAGTAAGCCACAAAAGAAACAGAAGTGTCGGGAAATGTTGAAGAAAGGCTCAGACCCATATTGAAGCAATCCCTTGAACTCTGTGTCCTTTTGCAAAGTGGACAGAATTGTAATGGAAGACTGAGGGAAGTTTCCTCTGAGTGATGTTTTTTTCCTACATGTCCGAGGAGATGGAATGCACTGGGGATTCTTTCAGCCTGCCATTTGAGAATTGAGCAGCAAGGGATAAGTGAAGGGGTGGAATTAGAATTTCAAATGGCATCTGATTAAATCACTTTTGAGTCCACAGTTATTAACCCCAAGTTGGCTCATTCCTCTAAATCTTGAGCTCCCTCTCAAGTGTACTATACATTAAGTGCCAGAAATTATTGATCTCTCCTTTTATACAGCTAGTACATCTCCCTGCCACTGAAATGGAAAGAAGCAATAAATGCTGAATAAGATGTTTCTTCTGGAATGACCAATAGTGAACATAGTCTAAAGATAAGGCAGAAGCGATGAGTATCTTTCTGAAAAATAGAGACCTGCTGTAGGAAGACCTGCTCTGGAGGATTTGCTAGGGAATTCTTTCACTTGGGGGTTCACCCAGGCACTTTCACTCAAATAGTAAAATGAGAATGGTATTTGCAAGAATTTAGAAAGGTCTCTAAATTCCTTTTCACTCAGAATAGATTTTTACAAAATGTTCCAGATAGCTCTTTAGAGCTTCATTTGAAGACCTTGACATACGAGTAAGTCCAAAGCAAGCCTCTGCCTTCAAAGTTGTATTGGTAGAGTAATTAAGAGTTACAGGATGTACTTTGCAGAGGTGTCCATTTGATGAGGAACTAGGGAAAGCTTTTTCATAACAACATTATTGCAGCCCTTTACAAAAACATTGGTAAATTCTGACTTCTATCCTTGGTTAGGTTAACATGATTAGCAGTATGTAAGGTAAGGATTGAGGCTTAAATCAACTGTTAGGAATGGAAGAATGCAAGGCCTGATAGAACCCAAGTCTTAGATTTAATTGCCAGAGGCAAAGTGACTGTGGTTTCTGAATAGGCCATAGGCCAGAGGGTAATCAGAATGATCTGATCTAGAGATCTTTGGTATTGGTTAATTGTTTATGGGATTCCTGAGATTGAAAGAGATTCTCAGACTGCTAAGGCCCTACTGGATTTGCAATTTTTGAAAAGATAGGTCTGGTGAATAGAGTTTGGCTTACATTACCTCCAAAGTCAGTCATAGCATTTTACCCAATTTCTAGACCTATATGAATTCAAAGTGCAGACCTTCTAGAGTATGATGTGCTTAATTATGCACGAGGGATGTGTTTATACCAATGTCACAAAAACAAACTGGGAATCTTCTTGTATTTCCCCTTAGATCTGAAACCACTTACTTGGTAAATGTGATCAAGAGGAAGGGAAACATGCAAAATATTCAGGGGCTCTTCAACACTGACCCTGGATTTACACTAACTTCTTGGGACCCAGAACCATATTAGTATTGAGACTTATGTAGGACAGGTATTAAATGGAATTTTGACCCAGTGAACCTCATGGTAGGTCCTGTGGAACCCAAAATTCTCTTCCCATGGTTATTTACCCATCACCTAAGTACACAAATAGAATTAGACAATGTAGGCAACTGGAAGAATTACTACATTAACTCCTTGACTCAGAGAGAACGGACTATTATAAAAGGAAGAGCAAAGTGTAAGCTCTGGAAGCACCCCTAATTAGCAAAATACTTACAGAAAGACAATATTACCTCATGACACCTGTCACTACCTAGCAATATGTTGTACAGTTGTTTGTTTGTATATAGTCTCTTTTCCTCCCTGGAAGTTAATTTCCTTAAGGGTGGATATTTTGCCTGTCCTGTTCACCACTCTATCCTCAGTACCTAGAACAATAACTGGCACATAATAGGTGCTGAATAAGTCCTTATTGACTAAATAGATGACTAAATTTCTGAGGGAAATTTCATAAATCAGAGCTACCATCAAAGATTTGAAAGATACACGTGTAGTAATTCCTACCACATTTTCCTTGTTTCAGTGAAGATGGATGGATCTTGGGGAATGAAAGTGGACTACCATAAACTTAATCAGGTGGTATTTCCAACTTCAACTTTTGTTTGAAATGCAGTTTTCTTTTTTAAAGATTTTATTTAGTTTTAGAGAAAGGGGAAAAGAAGGAGAAAACAGGGAAACATCAATGAATGGTTGCCTGTCACACACCCCCAACTGGGGGCCTGGCCCACAACACAGGCAAGTGCCCTGAAAGGGAATTGAACCAGCAACCCTGTGGTTCAAAGGCAAGTGCTGGTAACCCACTGAGCAACACCAGCAAGGGCTGAAGTACAGTGTTTTTCCTGGAGCAAATCAATTCCACTGACACCTGGCCAACAGCTAATAGTCTAGCAATTGCTTTTATCTTCCCTAGCCCCCATTCCCAGCTCAACAAATATAAACACCTGAGACAGGTTGCTCTTACTTGGCAAGGACAACAATACAACTTTACTGTCCTACCTCAGCTATACATCAACTTTTTGCTGCTGTATGTTTGCTACACTGAACCTTAACCATCTTATTATCTCATAGGGCACTATGAGATAATAAATATATTATTATGTATAATAAATATTATATATTATTTATAAATAATAAAGCTTTGCTTTATTAGTGGCATCATGCTTGTAAGTGTATTTATTAGTTAACTATTGTTGCAAATCAAATCACCCCAAAATTTAATGGTTTAAAACATAAATATTTAGGGGGACAGAGGGGAGCAAAAAAGGGTTGGATGTAATAAAACAACAATAAAATTTTTAAAAAAACATAAATATTTATTTATCATGGTTTTTGTGAATCAAAAATTCAGATGGGAAAGAGTAGGGAAGGCTTACCTCTAAAGCATAAGGAGTGGGACTTCAGCTGGAATAATTTGAAGGCTTCTTCTCTCATAATCTGGTAATTAATACTGACTGCTAGCTGGCTAGGCTTCAAGGATGAGCATGAAAAGCTGAGGTGGAAAGAGAAAGAAATTCACTCTTGTGGTGCTTTCAGTCTAGCTAAGCAGACAGGCATTAAATATCATTTCAGTATTGTAATGAGGGTTATGTGCTCTCAGAGCACATCCTGAGGTGATTTAGTTTTGTCTAAGGAAACAGGGAAGACTTCCTTGGGGAAGTGACATTTTAAGTTGAGATTTAAAGAATAATTAAGAATTAACCAAGTAGGAGGAACAGGTGGTGCAAAGGTCCTGAGGCAGCAAAACCACTGAACTTCCAGAGGGGCAGAAATATTCATAAAGAAGGGGACAGTGGGGTGAGATGACACTGGGAAACTGGGTAGCAACCATATCACTCTGAGTTTCAGATGTCACATTAAGGATGGGACCCATATCTACAAGCTCCCAACAATAGCTTTGTTTTCTTCCTTTTTTAAAGGATTTTATTTATTATTTTTAGAGAGAGGGCAAGTGAGAGAGACAGAGAGGGAGAGAGACATCAATGTATGGTTGTCTTTCACCTGCCTCCAGCTACGGACCCTGGCTGGAGACCTGGCTTGCAACCTGGTTATGTGTGCCCTGGCTGGGAATCGAACCAGTGACCTTTGGATTTGCAGGCCGGAGGTTTACCCACTGTGCCACCAACCAGGGCTTATTTTCTTTCTTTTCAAAAATTGCTGCTGAGAACGGCTTAAAGAAGGACAAAGTAGATGTAGGTGCCCATTGGGGAAACACTACAGGAGTCTAAATAAAAAGGTAATGGTGGCAGTGGCAGTGACAGTGAGAGACTATCAGGAGGACAATGGACAACACTTGGCCAGTGGCAGATGACAGAGGATTCAATGAACACTATCCAAGGGGCAGAATTTTCAGTGCTGATGGCGGACGGTATAGGTAAATTATTCATTCTGCTTTACACATATGGAGTTTTAAGGACATGTAAGATATCCAAGCAGATATAGAGAAGGCCTGGAATTCAGAGAGTGGGCTGGGCTTTCAAGGGAGCTGTGAGAGTCTAGACATATATGCTGCAATTAAGTTCCTGAATGAATGAGAAGTGTTCGGCAATAGTAAAATTCCAGGGAATCCCAACATTTAATGGTCAGAGAAAGGCAAACTGCAAAGGTCCCTGAGGAGGAGTGGTGGAGGGAGGAAGAAAACCTGGACAGTATAGCATCACCAAGCCAAGGAAATGGTGTTTCTAGAGGATGCGTTAAGCAGAATTACTGTTTTAATTAGGATAATTATAATCCTTATCTGATAGGAGTCTTGTGAGGATTAAATGAGATAACATACACAAAAAATATTTTAGTAATTCATAGAGGCTTGCAAATTTTACAAATGTTGTAAATTCTCTTTAGCAGAGAAATTAAAGTATATGGCATGTGTAGAAGACCTAATATCTAGAATCTAAATACAACAGATTCCTAGCATTGTCCCTTTTAGGGTGTGGGAGGTAATGAAGTGAACCCAAGGGCTACTGTGTTGAGCCAGCGCAGGAATCACTGAAGCTGGCTCTTTAGGAATAGTGTGGTGTACCTGGGAAACTGACCTCCCCTTTACCTTCCCGGTAAGCACTAAGGAATTTGCAAGTTGTTAGTTGTAGGCAGGTCCTAAGCTAGTTTAGGGTGAAGGACTAACAGAATAATGAGAACAGAAAGGGAGCTTCTGAAGACCCTGATTAGCTCCTCAGACAATCTGGTGGTTTCACAGCATAGGTAGCAGGGCACTGAGGGCCAGGAAGGACCCTCTGAAGATTGAAAGCTGTTGAGTTTCTACCTGATCATCTCTGAAGTCAGCAGTGTCCCTTGTCACGGCCTCAGTTGATCACTGTCATCCATACAATCAAGCTTTTACTATGTACAACTGTTCCTTTTCTAGGGACCATCTATGTATGCCCTTGCAATGCGTTAAATCCATAAAGCTATTTGTTGCAATGACACTCTGAATAATTGACTGAAGGTGGCCTTTTAATTAAATTCAACTACTGTATCGAACAGGACCAATGAAGTGGTGTTGGTCGGGTCAAAGTAGGATAAAGTATATAAAACACAATGGCATCACTCCTGTCAACCAAGATGGCTGCCAGGGAGCCCTGATACTCTGGTTCAAGAAGGGAACTGTTACCTAAATCATGCCTGGCAGGGTAGAGTGTTCAAGAGATCTGAATACATGACCTGAACAGACACATCTATGGCGGTGAAGCACTGCAGGGTAAGAGCACCAGAAGTTCCCTAACAACTTATCAAGGGTCTCAAGGTAGTTATCAACAGACCCAAAGTAGTGGGCATAACTGAGGCAGGCTGCTGACCATTGCTGACACAGCTGAGCTCCACACACTAAGATGCTGCTCCATGCTGTGCTGATCTCCTAACTGCTGTGCTGTTGGAGGCTCTGCCACTGGACAAAAAACTTTGTTTGCCCCACTATTGATCTGGCTCCAGAGATTCCGCTTTGTAAGACATTGATGGCTTCCCTGCCTACTGTGCTGTCTCCTGGACCCGCAGACTAACACGCTGGGACTCAGGTCCACTATTCCCCAATTTTCTTGTGTGACGTTATTACTGATTGCATCTAAGTAATTAGGACTATTATTAGGTTAGTATGGATTTGAAGTGAATCTATATTAATAAAAATTAAGTGAACCTGCATTAATAAAAGCTGAGTAAATAGCATACTCATCTGTGTTGGCTCCCTGTTATTTCTCGGTGCCAGTGTCACCAATAGGACTGGTGGTTGTACAGGAGGCTCCCTGCTTTCGGCTCTTAAGGCCCCAATCAGGTGACCCGACCAGGAACCAAAGTCTGGCTTATAGGAAAGACAATAGAGCAAAACAAACACTCGCGACAACTACATTTACACTTAAGTACTCAATACGTGCACTCCAACTGGAGGCCAGAGGAACAGAACTGTTCTGACCTCAAGGGGTCACTTGGCCCCAGCTGCCTTAGGAGATATCAAGCTCAACCAGCAATCTCCCTCCCAATGCTACAATTCTCCCCACACATACCTCCCTTTCCCCATGCCCACCTCATCCCAAGTGCTGTCTTGAGGCAAATCTGCTGAAGAAGCTCCACGGGGCCTCAGGCTCAGCCTGACTGCTGGTCTCCTTCCTGTCTGAGCTCAACTCTGGAAACCAGATGCTACCACTGTCTCCTCTGTGCCATGGTATTGCTTTGGATTCTGCCTACAATCTGCATGACAAACCTCTGATTTTTCCTCATTAGGAGGAGTGCCATCATCTCTTTATACCACTCTGTGTGAACTGCACCCAATACACATTATATCCATGGTGCCAATGTGGACCTGGCCCATCCTGCTCTGCCTGCTCTGCCTGCAGACTAAACTTCTGGAAACTAGCGGGGTCTAGACCCCTAGTATATGCACCTGCCCTTTCATCCCCAGTCCTAGAGAACAGAGCTAATTCTTGGATTTTCTCCCATAATAGTCAGTGCTACTCCATTTCAGTTCATCATAGATGTGCAGATGTTTCTTGAGATATGTCAGAAGAAAGGGAGTAAGAGAAAAAAATTCAAGACAATGTGCATACAAATGTGCAGTGGTGGACACATGAGAACGAATGATTCAAAATAAGAATACAATGATTGTTCCACTGGACCAGATCAACATATTCCAGTAGAGGAGTTAATCATTCAATCATGAGGGCATATTGTTTCTCAAGATGCAGCAGTAGGGTAAGAAAAAAGAGAGCAGGAAGAGCAAAAAGCTGAGGGGCTTAGCTAAAGAACAGAATAAACAAGATGCCTGGCAAGTTGTATGCTAAGTTTCAAACAAGTAAAAAGAATAATTTCATCCATATATTGAAAGAATTTTGGTCCCATAGACATGTGAAACACAAGGTCAAAATTGGAATTTCTTAGCCCTTCTGTAAGTTTCCTCACATGGTTACTTTACCATTCAGCCATCTAGATTAGAAATCTGAAAAAGCAAAAAATAAACACTAAGACCCCCAAAACTAAGCATGGAGTGGAAAGCATTATTGTCATTATCTTCATGTCATTCATTATTCATATATGTGAATGAATGGAGTGTGTATTTTAAACTGAGATTTCCCGGAAACCAATGATCTTATGTATATAACTCAGCCCATCAATGATGCTGGGTGGTGATGGGGAGAATATTTTGTTATAGAATGAATAAAGATTATTTTCCTTCTTTAGTCCTATTTCAGCTTGTTCTTGTTATCAAATACTGGGACACTCGATTCTTGTAACTCATGACTTCTTCTATATTCATTTTCTGAGAAAATTCACAGAAGATATTTGCAAGTGGAAAATCATTTGCTGGTATTTTTTCCCCTTTTGGCAAATAAATAAACTGAATGTTCTGACATTCAGTATCTCTTGCTTTGCTGTTTTGCCCAATATTTGTCTTCGGCAATTTCACTTCAGTGATTTTTTTTTTTTTCTCAAAAAGAAATATGTTTCTTCACATTTAAGAGGCTCAAATTTTGCTCCCATTTTTCAAAGGAGATGTGGTGTTTCCAGATTTAGAAAGACACTTCCAGCTGCCAAGCTCTGTCAGACCCGGCCTCGGCTTAACAAGGAATGTTTCTATTTTTCTTAAGCAAAGAAAAAAAAAAAAGTAAAGCCTTCAAATTATTTAAGTATCCTTCAGTTTATTTTAGGGGCCAAGTAAGGGAAGGCAGTTACATGAAAATCTGGAGGAAGGAACTTTGAGGACCTGGACTCAACTACCTCACACTGTGCCTGGGCTTCGCACAGATTGGTCAGTCCTCTGAGCCTGTGTCCTTCATTGCTGATATAATGGAAAGGTTGAACTATATAGTCTTTGGAGTCTATTCTGGTTTGAAATTTCTGCAATTTAATGTATTATTCACCTCTATTGTTACCTAAGTTTTTTTGTGCGTACACTGTCTCCAAGGGAGGAAGAATGTATTTTATGATAATGAAGTGAGCAGGGACAATGGGAAAGTATGGTCAGACAATTTTTGACCCATGGGGGACGGTAAGTGGTTAATACTGGGACCGGAAATTAAGCAGTCTTAGGCGGAGGAGGGAGGGATTCTCTTTTGTCTCTGGGAATTTGATCTGACTGCTCATGGAAGCTTGGTTTGAAGTATATCTTGTGGCTACTTTGGAACCTCTCCTGACCTGGTCACACAGGTTCCACAGCATTTCTTAGCAGGAGAGGATTTGGGGTATGAGATATTTCCCTAAAGATCGTACCACTGGTGTGTGAAGCATCTGAAGTTGGTGAGGCACAGGGAAGGAGTGTTCTCATCTTACTGCACTCTCAGAAACCACTCCGAAGTTGGCAGTGAAGCCCCCATTCAGTGGTGATCCCTCATGGAACAGGGCCAGTACCAGCTGCTGGCTCTGCTGACAAGTTGGCCACACTAACCTCAGCTCTTACTGCCATGGGCCTTTACCACTGTAGCACTTCTTTTGCTTAAAGAATTTAATGGTCTCCCTTTTTTCAGCATTTCTGTAGTGAAGCTAAGACTACAGTAACAATAGTGGAGGATGGTTTCTTCTGGCAGACAGAATGGATTTTCTTTGAAGTGATTTGGGTAAGCACCTGCGGACTTCTTGATTATGTTGCAGGCAGGAAACCCAGGAAAGGAGAATAGATTCCCTGTCTTCGGAAAGGGAATGCAGAATTTTATTGATTTGATTATAAAAAGAGATATTACCTTATTGGGAGTTATGATGGATGAAGTAAAACATTTCAATTATATTATATTTTTCAGTTTTTCCCACAGATAACAAGTATTCAATAAATGCTTATAGACTGAATGAACAAATGAACTGATGTCAAATAAAACCTGAGGATAAAAGAGTTCTGTTGGCCATCAAATGCTTGTCTTCATTTATCCTGTAAGGTGGGGTTGGTATTGAACAACGGGTGGAGTTTCCAAAGGATGAGTGAAAACTGGCCCATTTCTCCACTTGGGTGTTTTGATTTTAGTCCTTCATTTCTGAGCAGATGCCAACAATCTGAAACTTCTCCCTTCTTTTCTTTCCACTTTCTGTCTTTCCTATACTCTATTCTTTCTCCTTCTCTCTACAGTCCTAGTCTCCCACATTCTAAAATAATGGTCAAGAGGATAGATGGTTAGGGTTGAAAGGAACAAATCAATTTTTAGATATCCTGGGAGCACTCCTCTTCATGTCCTCACTACTCACACCTTGAGCCCTGAGATGGTGAGCAGGCAACAAATTCTAAGACACTCGATATCTCAGTCTAGTAAGGCATTCAGGGTGTTGAGTCATTTCAAACCCTTAGGATTGCATGGGCACTATACAAAGGGAGTTTCAAGGTCAGACTCTTAAGGGTTACCTAGTGCTGTATAACTAACTAATGCAAAATGTAGTGGCTTGAAACAACAGTCATTTTATAATAATCACTGTTTTGTTGGTTATAAATTCAGTAGTTCTCAGTTGGGTGATTCCTTTGCCCCACCTTGGGTTGTCTGGGACTGCTCAGGGTATTCAGCTATAGCTTGTCTCGTCTGGAGAGTCCTAGGTGGCTTTTCTCACATTCCTGGCACCTTAGAGAGAATGGTGCTGGCTGGAATGTTGGGTAGACTGTTCTCTTGTCCTATAATCTCAGGGCCTTTCTATGTGGCCTCTCCAGCAGAGCAGCAAAGCCTTTTATGTGGCTACTCAGGGCTCCAAAAGAGCAAGGAGGAAGCTGCCTGTTCCCTTAAAGGGTAATCTCAGGACAAGCATAGTTTCTCTTTCACTGTACTCTGATGGTTAATAGTATCAACTTGACTGGGAAATAGGATGCCCAGATATTTCGCTTAATATTTCTGTGGGTCTATGAGGGGCTTTCTGAATGAAATTAGTGTTCGAATTGGTAGACTGAGTCGAGTAACACAGATTCCTCTTCCTAATGTGGATGGGTATCATCCAGTCCATGAAGGACTTGCATAGTACAAAAAGAAAGAGGAAGGGAGAATTTGCACTCTTGGTCTGACTGCTTGAACTGGACATTGGTCTTCTTCTGCCCTTGGACTGGGACTTACACCATTAGTGCTTCTAGTCTTCAGATTCAGAATAAAATTTACACCACTGATTTTCTTGGATCTCCAACTTGCAGATGACAGATATTGAGACTTCTCAGACTTTATAATCATGTGAGCCAATTCCTTATAGTAAATATATATATATATATATATATATATATATATATATAATTATTTTTTGTTTTTTTAAGGGCAAATCATTCATTTATTAAATAAAGATCACAAAAAATATGGAATGTTTCACTAATTTGTGTGTCATCGCTGCACAAGGGCTATGCTAATCATCTCTGTATCATTTCAATTTTAGTGTATGTGCTGCCAAAGTGAGTACTGTAGTTGGGTTTTTTAAATGATTTTATTTATTATTTTTAGAGAGAGAGGAAAGAAGAGAGAAAGAGAGATATAAATGTATGGCTGCCTTTCACCTACCTCCAGCTACAGACCTCTTTGGAGACCTGGCTTGCAACCTGGTTATGTGCCCTGGCTGGGAATCAAACCAGCAACCTTTGGGTTCACAGGCCAGCACCTTATCCATTGTGCCATCAGCCAGGGCCTTGTAATTATTTTTGTTTCTCTGAGAACATTGACTCATATAACTATGCCCGGTCAGCTTCAATGGAAGGAGAAATGGGGCCACCTCTCTATAGGAGGAGTGTCAAAGAATTTGCAGATATCTTCAACCTATTACACGGGACTATAAATTACATGCTATGCACACAGAAGTTGGATTTCCCTTTTCTGGAAATCAGAAGAATGAGAGTCTTCTGATTCCTTGTGCTGAAGGATACCTGGCATGGAAACATCTGGGTCCACTGAATCAAAAACTGTGACTATCCTAATGGAATGGAGCAGAGGACTATGTGTCAGTAGGCACTACGCTAACATCTGCAGAAGATCCTGGTTCTAATAGCTGAAGTTCGAAAGAATTTTAAAAGTGTAATACCTAGCATAAAGCTGTTGGATGATTTTCATTTTGATTTTGAACTGTGATTTTTCATATTGGCAGTGATAAAGAGAAATATTGGATCCTTAGACTGAGTTATTCTTCAGCATGATCTTGACTCCTTCATGTCCTTTTATACTGCTAAACTCAATCCCAATTTTTGATAAAACTAAAAGACATAATAACTCCCACTTATAGAGTACCTGGCACCCTATACTTTATCTCCAGTCCCCCAGTAATTGTGCATGTGCTATGTGGTAGCCCCATTTTGCAGATGAGGGAGGAGCAGCTCAAAAAGTTTACAGAGCCAGTTCAAGGTCATTCAGGAAGTGGCACATTTGCATCCAAACCAATGTCTGCTTGGCTCCAAAGTCTCTTTCCACCACCCTATGTGACTTTTGAAAAACCAGAGAACCTTAGCAAATCTCTATTGGGTACTACTTGAGAAAGCACAGAGCCAACAAGGCAGGACTGAGCAGTCAGCAAGGGGTTCACAGCTCAGTATTGTGCTCAGCTGCCACCCAAGTGTTTTCATTCCTGCTACACCCCTCTTTGGGTAATCTTGACATATAAATAAAGATGCAGGGTAATTTGTCCTTTTTCAGAAATATTTTTTTAATGAAAATATTTTTTGCTAAATTCCTTTGAATAGATATCCTTACGGGGGTATTTAAGGATAATTCAACATGTAAAGAAGTGTGTAAAAGAATCAATCACCTTGATATTATTCCCTCTTCATAATACTTTTCAGGTGAGTTTGGGTCCTTGGAAAAGCTGGTTTGAAAGAAACTGGGGAGGTTCTGGTATGGCTGAGAAAGGTATCAGGCTTCAATGTAATCTGACCCTGAGTGAAGGGGAGTGAAGGGAGGATGGGTAAAATTGTTTTAGACAGCTGTGCAGTCTCAGGAAGGTTCAGCACGGCTGCTAGGGAGTCCTTGAGCCAAAATTGGCATCAGAAGGAGTCCATGTTTTCTGGAAATGAACCTCTCTCAGAATCCCTGTTCTGACCAGTTATTGGCTGAGAACAGCCTATGGATTTCAGAGTGGGGCAGTTGGGCCCTTGGTCAACTGAGATTCCTATAGCTGAAGGCCTACGAAATACATTCCCATGGCTGCTACACTAGCCATGTCCTAAACATACATGAGTGTTTAATGAATGTGTGTGGAAATGGTGTCTCCAGAGCAGTCTTATAATACTTTGTGCATTTCCTACTTCTGAGCTTTTGCTGAAATTTTCCTCTGCTGTGTTTGCTGTTCTCTTTCATAGCTATATTCATGAACTAGCTCATATCTCACCTCCAGGAAGCCTTCTCCAATCCCTACTGCCAGGATTAATCTTATGAATTCTTCTTGTAGGTACCCATAGCACTGCCTCTATACTTAATCATTGGCTATAATACAGACTAATACACACTAGAATTATTCATTAGCATATATGAGTTCCTGGGGACCAAGAGTCTTATTCAGTCCAAACACCTGCAAATCAAGGATTTGCACATAATAGATGTTTAATAATTTGTTGAGCTTCTCACAATAGGATGTACCAGAATATATCTTAAAAGAATCTCAAATAATGTGTCCCAAACTAAACCTTTTATCTGCTCCCCAAACCTACTTCATGTTTGCTATGTCAGTGCCTACCATCCATGCTTTAAGCCAGACAACCTCAGCATCCTCCTTGGCTACTGCCCTGGCTCACACCCAGACTTACAGGTGCTACTCCAGCAGGGTCTCCCTGATCATCTACCTATCCCTAAAGCCTCCATCCTCTCTCACCTGGACTGTTATACTGGCTTCCTTGTGGTCTGTTCTGATATATGCCCTCCAAGGCTCTCCATTGTCCCCATATCAAGGTTGGGACTAGGGTGCAATATGTGAGGTGTCAAAGGCATAAAATTTAAAGAGACACTACTCTCAGAATCATGCAAATGCTGAAAGTGAAGTCCTCCTTACATTTAACTCCATAGGGGTCTAATTCATTTAAGTTCACTCTAGTCCTGGGCCTACCCAGAGAGTCCAATAGTAATAATGACTTTCCTTTATTGAAAGTCCTTCTGGCGATATTCATTGCAGTGGTTCCAACCATGGCTGTGCATTGCCTGCAGATCTTGGTAAATACACAGATTCTTTGACCCAACCACCTAGACTGAATCAGCTAGTAGTGACAGGGCTCAGGAATCTGCATAGTCAGGTGTGGGACCACTGTCTCATATGATCAAATTTAGACTCTGGAATAACATTCATTTTTTTTCTCCCAATCTGGCACCTGCTTGTATCTGGATTCATTTTTAGTCAGTTTTCTGTTGGCAGGCACCCCATAGGCCAATCACACCAAACTACTCGTTGGACCTGCATTTTTCTGTCTGCCTTTCTGCCCTGAATCTTTGCGTCTGTCTCTTTGCTTGGGTTACTTCCCCTGCCCAGAATGCTCCTCTTGCCCTTGCCCAGTCCCCTAGGCAAAATTCTACTCATTTTTCAGGATCCATTTCAAATGCAATCTCCTCCCTGAAACCTTTTTGGGGTCTTTTTTCCTTCCCTTTAATAGAATTATTTCTCCAACTTCAGTCTCATGTATTTTATTCATAACATCAGCAGTATCTTTCATACTGTGTCACATTTCTTCTGTAAGGGCTGCCCTCCCTGCCCAGGTCCTGGGGGATTAGGAACTGCTTATGATGGATCTCAGCATTTTGCACTTTGCCTGGAGCAGAGTGAGCATCTATTAGTTGTTTGTTGAATAAAATAGATATGTTACTAACTAGTTAAATTTAACTTTAAATAGCACCTAACATAATGCCTTAAACATGTCTTTAAGAATATTTGTTGAACAAATAAGCCCTGGCTGGTAGCACAGTGGATAAGGTGCCGGCCTGTGAACCCAAAGATCGCAGGTTCGATTCCCAGCCAGGGCAACATAACTAGGTTGCAAGCCAGGTCTCCAGTCATGTGTGTGGCTGGAGGCAGGTGAAAAGCAACCATACATTGATGTCTCTCTCCCTCTGCCTCTCTCTATTCCCCTCTTTCTAAAAATAATAAAAAAAAAAATAAAATCTTTAAAAAAAAAAAAAAAAAGAATATTTGTTGAACAAATAAATGAACAAAGGAATGAATATGGGCCAGAGTTTATCATCACCATTTATCCACTTCTAGGGAACTTGTGTTTTTTGATATCATGTGAGACAGCTCAAATGTCAATGTGTATAAATAAAAATCATCTGGGATGTTATCTAACATGTAGACTCCTGGCCACACTCCCAGAGATGCTGATTCAGTAGATCTGGGTGGAGCCTAGGAATTTATATTTGTTACAAGCATCTTGGGTAATTCGGAGACAGGTGATCCACAGGCCACATTTTGAGAAATGCTACAGGAGACAGTTGTTTATCAGGTAGTATTTGTTCTACGGAGGGATTCTCAATGAGCTACCTTGAAATTCAACCTTTAATGTCAAAGATATCGTGAAGATGTGTTAGAAGGATGTGGATAAATGACCATGGCTGATGTGATATCTGATCATTCTTCATACTGTAGGAAGGCCATTCTTGGGACAGCCATTGCACCCTGCAATAGCAGGAAGAATGTCAGGTCTTGCAAGCTTCCCCTTGTTTGTAGAGGCCATGGTTTCTGCCTATGGCTGCCTGCTCTGACACATGGCTCTGTTTGGAAACCCTGATTCCCAATATTGGCCGGGTCTTGGTGACTCCCTGGCTTTCTCCTATTCTCTAGGCACAGCTTCTACAGTGGTTCCCACAGGGCTATTGCCTTCATCACTATCATAATTCCTCCTGCTTCACCTCCAAAGGGTGAATAAGGTGGGTTTGGTGGAAGGAGGCTCAGAAGAGACTATAGCTCTGAGTCCTGGTCTGAACTCTGCCATTAACCACCCAACAGACTTAACCACAGGCCACTTAACCAAAGTCAGCAGGCACTTACTAATGATCTACTATGTGAAAGCACTCCTTGGGTGGGAAGTTCCTTATAGTTCTAATTGCCCCAAATCAACCAAATGAAGCCTATTTCATTTTAACCATCCCTTGAGGATCAGGGACCAAAGTGCCCTCTTAGAACAAAGTAAGTAACTAGAATTTCATTATTGAGAAAGGGAAGCCCATTTCTCCTGTGAAAGATCCTTTGAGAGAGTAAATGATTAGTCCTCATCCTTCCATCTGTCCCTAGAGTTCTTCTAGGTACTAAATGGAGATGGGAGAAGCAGCAGACTGGCCAGAGAAAGACACTTCTGGGTGTATGGAGCCTACGAGCAGAGTTTTCTGTGTTGTGGGAAAACCTCAGCCAAGGAAACAGTCCTGAAGATGTAACGTATAGCATGACTGTGCTTAATAATGCTGTATTGCATATTTGAAAGTTGCTAAGAGACTAGCTCTTCAAAATTTTCATCCCAAGAAAAAAAGATTCATAACTGTATGTGGTGATGAATGTTAGCTAAACTTATTGTGGTAATTGTTCTTGCAATATATACAGGTATCAAGTCATATGTTGTACACCTAAAACTAAAACAAATATTTGTTAATTGTATCTCAATAAAAATAATAAACTGCAAAGACAAATAAAGGACAAATTGAAGGTAAAGTACAACATATATGATAAGCAAAGAGTTTATATATTCCTCTAATAAACAAAATACACATATTAACCAAAAAAAAGATGAATAATGAAATAGAAAAGTGAGCAAAAAGCAAGAGGAAAATCACAAAAAATCTGAGTAATCAATAGAGGAAGTGAAAAATTGCTTAATCCACTAATAATTAAAGAAGTTTAAAATAAGATGAGTTAGAAATTTTTACTTAGGTTAGAAAACAATAAAAAATATCGAGTATTGCTGAAAGGTGAGAAACTGACATGCATAAATTATTGGTGGAATCTAAATTGGCATAAGATTTTTGGAAGAAAATTGCAACTATTATAAATTTCAAAGCCCTTGGGATATTATGGGTTAAACTGTGTCCTCTCTACAAAATAATAATAATAATAACAATAACAATAGTAATAATAATAATTTTTTAAATTTTATTTTATTGTTGTTGTATTACATCCATCTAATAATAATAATTTTTTTAAAGGTATGTTAAAGTCCTAACTGCCAGTCTTTCGTTACCTCACAATGTGATCTTATTTGGAAATAAGGTGGTTGCAGATGTAATTACTTAAGATGAGGTCAATCTGGAGTGAAGTTGGTCCCTAATCCAATATCATTGGTGTCCTTATAAGAAGATAGCCATTTGAAGACAGAGACGCACAGGGAGAATGCCATGTCGTGTTAAGAGCAGACATTGGAGTAATGTAGCTACAAGGCAAGAAACACCAAAGATTCTCAGTGAACCATCAGAAGCTAGAAAAAGGCAAGGAAGGGCTCTTCTAGAGATTTCAGAGAAGGTATGGTCCCACAGACATCTTGACTTTGGATTTCTAGCCTTCAAACTGTGAAATGATAAATTTCTGCTGTTTTAAGTCACCCAGTTTGTGGTACTTTGTTCAGCAGTCACAGGAAACTAATAGAGAGGAGAAATTCCACATCTAAGAATTTATTTACCCAAATACTCAGTTGTACATATTCAAAGATGTCCATTTTATTGTTGATTATAATATTGAAAAACTGGATACTACTCAAATACCCATCAGTAAAGAATTGTTTAAATAAATTATGAAACTTCTATAGTAGAATATTAAGTTGTAGTTAAAAGCAAAAAGTAACTAAAAATGTATGAATTCACAAAATATTCAAGATAAATTGGTAAGTTGAAAGATCAAGTTGCAAGCTACCAAGTACTGTATGATACTAAAATTATCTTTTAAAAAAGTCATAATAGTCACCCTGGCTGGTGGCACAGTGGATAAGATGTAGGCCTGCGAACCCAAAGGTTACTGGTTTGATTCCCAGCCACAGCACATAACCAGGTTGCAAGCCAGGTCTTCAGTAAGGTCTGTAGCTGGAGGCAGGTGAAAGGCAGCCATACATTGATGTCTCTCTCCTTTCCTGACTCTCTCCCTTCCCCTCTCTCTAAAATAATAAAATCTTTTTAAAAAATAAAGTCATAATAGCATAGTATGTGGATATAAAAAAAAATGTTGTCTGTTCACATGTAGTTATTTGGTAGTGGAGATAGAGATAATATGAGGGGCTTTCCTTTTCCTCACTGTAACTATCTACAAGCTTTAAATATTTTAAAAATTGGCACACATTGCTTTTATCTTCAGAAAATTATTTTTATTATAAATTCTGTGAGGGAGATTCACATCTCCATCTGGGTTTTCAAATCAACTTCCCTGACACAGCTATAATAATCTTTCACCCTTCAAATTCAGCTTTCTGACAATCTCTCCATATAGAAAGTACCATACAGAAAGTTGTCAAGAATGAGGAAATTCTGTAGGACACAAGAAAGTCCTATTTGCTGTCCTTACCTATTTACTTTCACTTTATACCAAATATTGACACCTTAGTTATTCTAATTTGCAGAATGTAGCAGTTTAAAAAAGAGTAAGGGAACTGCTAGTGTTAAGTACACTGACAATAGAGATGTAGATGTTCAGAAAAACTATAAAAAGTCATTGCAAAAACATGTACATAAACCTAGGTCATTTAATATCCATCTTATATGTCTCAGCAACCTCTGAGGTCATCTTTCTATTATATTTCTTTTATAAGTCAATTAAATAAATTACAATTTTTGTGACTTGGTGAAGAAATTGAAGTCCATTGTTCAAGAAACCAGGGGAGACATTTGATGCAGATTTCCATTTGAAATGGTTAAAATAAAAAGTTCAGGGCTTAACAAAGCAAATGTTTAGTTATCTTGGAAATTTCCATCACCCAGAAAGGCTCATTCATTATTCAAGGTTCTGGATAACCAAGATTTTCCTCTCTTTTCTTTTCTTCCTAGAACATTTACTCAAGGCCACCCACAGCGTAAATGTTTTAGAAGTCATTTACTCACCAGCAGAGAAAACAAGGAGGATACCAACGGAAAGGATGAGGTGCTAGGTGTGGCTTCACTTTCAGCCCCTCTCCTGATACAGACTAGCAGTGAGTGGGCAGCGGGGGTCATCACTCAGCACTGGGTCTTCTCACAGACTCTGCTCTACCTAAGTGCAGAAATAGTTGGTTAGGCTCTAAAGATAATATTTATGACACCTAATTAGCATATAGCACAAAAACAGTTACGCAAATAATTAAGAGTCAGATCAACTTTGTTGTGTTTCTTAACTTTAGGAATCACTCTTCATTCAAGTATGCGCAGCTTTCAGAATTCATTGTTTTCTAGTCATCTAGGCTGCTTTAACCACCTCCTTTCCGGGAGGAGAGAGAGAGGATGACAGCCAGAGAGAGGGAGAAGAGAGAGGATGGGGTGAAGAGAGAGACAGAGAGACAGAGAAACACTGTCCCTTAAAAACATTTCCTTATCAGAATAGACCTACACAAAGGTAGGGCCATGGCAGCAAGGTCGCAAGCACTGCAGTTAGGTCAAAATGTATGTGCTACATTCCCCATTACCTCCTTGTGCTAGAATTAGAGCTAAAATTTCAGTTAGGCTGAATTAAGTGTGCAATTCACTTTTGCTTCTCTTTGTGTCTCATCATTTTTTTCTTTCTTTCTTTCTTCCTTTTTTTTTTTTTTTAAAGAAAAAAGCTGGTAACCAGTATTAAAGACAATGTGGTTGTATCTTTATAACTAAAATATAGCTTCATTTCAGCTCATAAAAATATGTAGTCAATTAGCCATAATGTGGTCCAGACTCCCTTTGATATTCTAAAATAAAAACATTCCAAGTTATTTACTCGAGAAGAGTTGTTTCTAAGCACACCCAGTAGCTGCTGTTTTTAATAATGCTGCTTTTAATGGGTGTGGGACATTCTGGGTGGAAGGGAAATGTGTGGCTTAAAGTTCTGAACTAGTATCACTGGATTTTTGGAGTAATAATATGACAGCTTCCACTTAGAACTATTACTGAAGAGTGTTCATTCACACATATTTTGCAATTTTTGTACTCCATTCTCTTTCAGGCCAGAGAAGGAAAACAAGTGGGGAGATTACTTACAAGGACTTTTCCCTGGAAATTCTTCCCACAGGAGCAGAGAAGAGAGATATCCTTTATATAGCATTGTGGGAGGAGTAGTTCTCGGATGCGTATTCTTGGAAATAGCAGGACCATCTGTCCAAGAATCTCCAGGAGAACATTAATTACAAAAACCAAGCAAAACAAAATCCCTGACTCCACCCTGATTTGGAGGGAGTTGGGGTGGAGTATGACAGAAGTACAGGTGGTAACCATTGATTTGGAAAGTAAGCCTTCCCATTTGTATTTAGATGTCTGAACTCTTTAGCATTTTCCTGCTGTGTGACTTCAAGCAAATCAATCAACTTCTCTGAACCTCACATTAATCATGTATAATGTGATGATTATATCTGTAAATTCTACCTCAAATGGCTGTCTGGAGAATCAAATGAGATTGTGTATGCAAAAGCATTTACTAATCTGCCAAGTACTTGCAATTTTGGCTAAACTTAAGATATTTAAATCCTAGTAGAATTTGTGTTAAGTGATTTGGGAGGTAAAAAAGAACAAACATATGGTTTGGGAGGAGTTTCCAATCTATGTGGGGAGACAAGGTACAAGTGAAATGGCATAAAAACTACTTCTAAGAGTATATTAAACCACAAAGCATTTTTAGCATGTACACAGTGGGATCTGTGCTAGGGTAAATCATTATTGGCTGTGTAGTGTAACATACAACACAGACACTTTTCTGAAAGAGCTCCCAATTTTGGTGGAGGAGAGTTTCTTTTATAATAACAAGTAATACAAAGGTAATATATTCAGAGTAACGTCTAAATTGTATGTCCCTGCCTATAAAGGGCTGCTGTAGGAAGTTCTGAAGAATGAGCAGTAGATCTGAGAAGGGGGGTGTAAGGGAGAGCAATGGGGTGGGACAACTGTAATTGAACAACAATAAAATAAAATAAATTTTTTAAAAAAGAAGAATGAGCAGTAGGAACTGCTGTAGTCCAGGAGGAGATGAAACTGTAGCTGGGCTTGGAGCTAGAAAAGCAAAGAGAAAACAGAGAAGGCTATTATTGGTCAGAGGAACTGCAAAGGCCAAGCATAGAGGCAGGGATGAACATGGATAACGCATACCAATGAGGAGACCAGCCTAGCTGGAATGGTGGGACATGTTACAAAAGGCCTTAGAGCTCAGCTGAGAAGTTTGTACTTTGAAACATCTGCACATTTTGCATACATGAGAAGGGTCTGTTTACATACCTATCCTTGAAACTCTAGGACTATGCTGTCCAATATGACAGCAACTAGCCAAAGGTGGCTATGGAGCCCTTGAAATGTGGCTAGTCTGAATTGAGATATGGTGTACATGAAAAGTGCATACTAGATTTCAAAGATTTTGCACCAAAAAAAACCTCATTAAAAGTTTTATATTGATTATTTGTTGAAGTGATAGTATTCATAATATATTGGGTTAAATGTTATTAAAATGTACCCCTTTTTTGCTATTTAATGTAGCTGTTAGAAAATTTTTATTTTTTATTTTTTAGAGATAGAGAGAGAGAGAGGCAGAGAGGAAGAGAGACATTATTGTATGGTTGCCTTGTTCACCTGCCTCCATCTGGAGACCTGGCCTGCAACCTGGTTATGTGCCCTGGCTGGGGAATCGAACCAGCGACCTTTGGGTTTGCAGGCTGGTGCCTTAGAAAATTTAAAGTTATATGTGGAAGTTACATTACATTTCTATTAGATATCTCTGCTCTAGAATATCAGAATGAGCTTTAAAGAATCTTATTTGCATAAAGAACCAACAGACACAGGAACCCTAGGAGCAACAGGGAAGCTTTGAGATAAGTGGCTGGGGAGATGCCCAGGAAGCCAGGATTAACAGAATTTCATTCACTTATACCCACATAGACACCAGTGAGAGTTATGGATGTACATTGAAGTAGGACAGAATCATGGCAGTTGGATTTGGCCCCAGGATAGCACATAAAAGTTGATATTAAGCAATATTTTTGCATGTAACACTGAGAGGTATCATTCAAATAGAAGAACCATTAAGAAATTGCTAGAGCAAGTAACGTAAGAGAATTATAGTAGGAGGACTAATGTTTAAGGACCAGAGCCATAAGAGTCATAAACCTGATTGAGAGACAAAGACCTTTCCCACACCAGGAAAGTATCACTGGCTACGTTGGCCACATGGGCATGGGCCCAGGAGCAGGACAGCACTTTGGTCAGAAGAAGGTTAGAGGTGGCTCCAGCTACCAGGCAGCAGAGTGAAAACCATTAGCTCTGACCAAAAAATACCAATACTCAATAAGGAGAATAAGTGAGTCCCAGAGACCCCACCAGGAAAAAGGGAACTTTCTTAGTTTTTTGTGGGGCCTGGAGTCCAAAGTAATTTCTATTGTTGCATATGTGTATATATATTTCCTGATATTAAGGGGAAAGATTTGCTATTGGTAATTTGATTATGTTCTAAAGAGAGTGAGTTGTGTTAATGAAGAGGCCTTTGTTTTTCTGAGCATTTGGGTAGATATATTTAGGCAAGTTTAAGGTAGAATTTAAACCTGACTCCTTTCCTGCCTTATCCCCAGCCACCCCACCCTCATCAAGGGTCTGGATGTCACTTAGCACTACAGTTTCAGAAAGAGAGGGGAACTATTATGACTAATTGGGTGAGAAAAATTTGGAAGAGCTGTGGGCAGAGAGGAAGGGGAGCAGAAGGGAGGAAGGGCTGAGAAGAAAGGAGAAAAAGCTCCTCATTTTGTGATCCTCTCCTTGTAACCCCACCAAAGCTTAAGTAAATTCTACTAAACTGACCAAAATTTGGCATGAGTGGATTTCTTGGAAAAACCAGCAAAGAGACTGAGTTTTGCCTCTGGGGTAATCTGGAGAGAAACATACAACATATTCAAAGGCACAGCCAGACCTCAAAATGTAAGTCCCTCTGTTTCATTTTATATTAGGGAGTGAGGCAGAGAAAATATTTTTTAAAAATTAAAAATTTAGAGTTTAGAAATATAAAAATTATGTCCAGGGATAGCCTGTGGGAGGAGCTGGACTCACTGGCCTACCCAGCCTGCCTCAGACACCACCAAGCCCAGGTCAGAGGGCTCACAGGGAGGCCCTGTCATGTATGTAGGCTGTGCTGTGTTAAGGCACTGCTGTCTTTTTGTGGGGAGGAGCACTGAAGTTTTCCAAAGCTCTTTCATCTCATCCTTAATTTTTTTCCTGTTGGTTATAGCACAGACTTAGTTGGCTCAAAAATCATCACACTGATAGACTGAGAAGTAAAAGATGCTGGATCTCCACACTTAAGTATTAGAGCTGATTCAGACACAGGAATTGGGGGAATTGGAGCAGGCAGGAATGATCAGAAGAGAGAGCCAGGGAAAATGGGAGGGATGGGATCATGACACTTGTTTTCCTGTTCTCCTTCTCATCTGTTAGTATTGGAATGAGGAGGCTCTGAAATTTAGCTGAGCATTGAGATTTTTTTTCCTGTTTCTTTTTGGGCTCCATGTGTTAACTGAGGATTCCCACATAGAACTCCTCAGACCTTGAGCCAGCTCTGCATCTGGCAGTTGCATTTCTTTCTGGTGCTGGGGAGCGAGTGGGCAGGAAGAAGGACCTTAGGAAGGGGGGTGCGCTCCTCACAAGAGGACCTGAAGTCCTAATGAAGCTCTGTCTGAGTCAAGCAGCAAAACTGTGTTTACTCCAGCAAAAATCACCTTGGCAACCAGCAGAAGCAAAGGAATCTTAGTTTTTAGGAAGTATTATGATGGAGCAGCTCTGAGATAGGAATATAACTATGAATTCTGTATGTGCATGTGTGCATGTATAGACAATGCGGTGTACATGTTTTTCATGTGCTTGGCTCTACTGATTTTCACACTAAAGAATAAACCATCAGTCTGACACAATGAGATTGTTTCAGGTTATTTCTTTCTTTTTATAAGAAACTTTTGTTGTTGTTGTTGTATTACCTTTGTCCCACTTTTCCCCCATTGCTCTCCCCTACCTTGCCTCAGGCTATTTCTTGATAGCCTGTAACCATGCTGCCTAGCCTTTGATGATATATTGGGTAACACTGAAAATATGGTGAATACGGTTTCAGAACTTGGTACTGTAGTCAGTGTGGAAGAGGGGGAGGGAGACAGGAGACTGCTGATAGTTGCATTTTCCGAGAGCATCAGAACTCCCTGGGGTCATACTGGACCTAGGACCTCAGCCTCAATTCACAAGGTCAACCAGATACAGTTTTCTCAAGAGTAATCAATTCCCAAGGTTCCCAATCACCTTGAATGATAGCTGCCAATAGTACAACCTAGACTCTTCCCAGAAGGAAGGGAAGGAAAACAAATGACATTCATTCCAGGAAATTTTTTGATAAGCATAGAATAAAAGAAGGTGAGTTATCCCAACAAATACTGATATTTTTGTTTAACAACCATCCCTGTATTAGAGAACACCAGCCAAAAGGCCAGTAACTTTGATTTTGGGGCATTTTTGCTCCTTGTCAGTACTGGAATATAAAGGGATGGACCTTTTCCCCTTAAGTTACTTTTTCTTTTTCAGTGGCCCAAGCAGGAGGGCCAGATCTAAAGTAGCATTGATGGGTACGTATCCAGAAGATACTTAGAATACAGGAATCAATTAGACTAGGTGAACAATTGAATGAGAAAAAAGAATGGCATTCTGATTTCTGGCAGGTGAGAATATAGGTAATTATGCTGCTACCTGAGATGGAACTTATATAAGGACTCAGAGGCAAAAAGGAGAGAAGGCATAGCTCACAAGAGATTCCAACAACTTTTTGCAAGATGGAGAGCTAATGGAGGAGAGATAATCAACTACAGAGTCCAGAAAGTTAGTTCAGAGTGAAACTAAGGAGAAGTGGATAAAAAGTTGCAGAAATCCACAAGATCCATAAAGGACAGGGTGAGGTGAGACAATGAAAACAAGAGAATGGAGAAGTTGGATTCTCAGTTCCACTCCTTGTTTCCACTTTCCCAACACTGACTGATAGCTGACATAATGCCATCTCAATGGGAGATTAGAGGGTTCTTTTTCAGAGAAACAGCCGGCCCCCCACCTGACCCATGCACATGAAACCTATGAAGCTTACCAGTTATTAAGTGTCATATATACAGGGATGGGCAAAAGTAGGGTTGTAGTCGCTCCTATGGAAAAAGACATACAGGTTATGATTATTTACACTATTTACACATTTTTGTAGTGTCCTTTGTGTTTTGCATACATACAACTGTAACCCTATTTTTGCCCACCCCTGTGTATTTAATACACTTTGCATTTTAGAGCAGTTTCAGGTTCACAGGAAAATTGAGCAGAAGGTATATAGATTTTCCATAAACTTCCTGCCCCCACGTGCATAGCTTTCCCTATTATCAATGTCCCACCCCAGAGTGGCACATTTGTTACAACTGATGAACCTACATTGATACATCATAATCATCCATTAAGTTTCGCTCTTGGTGTTGTACACTCTATGGGTTTGGAAAAATTTATGACATGTACCCACCATTATAGTATCATATAGGGTAATATCACTGCCCTAAAAATTCTCTGTGCTCCACCTACTCATCCTTCCCCCACTACAAACCCCTGCCAATCACGGATCTTTTTAATGTCTGACAGTTTTGCCTTTCCCAGAATGTATTATAGTTAAAATCACAGATTACATCTTTGCTTTGTTCCTGATCTTAGTAGGAAAGCTTGGAGTTTCTCACCAATAAATATAATGTTAACTATAGTTTTTTTGGTGATATTCTTTACCAAGTTCAGAAAGTTTCCTTCAATTTCTAGTTTACTAAGAGTTGTTTTTTTTTTATTGTTGTTCTATATTTTATTGTTTATTGTTGTTTCTCCATTACTCTCTCCTGTCCCACCCACCCCTCATTCCCAGAGTCAATCCCCACCCTATTGTCCATGTCCTTGTGTCATTTACACAAGTTCCTTAACTAGATCCTTCCCCTTCTTTCTCCCCTTATTCCTGTCCGATCCTCCTCTGGTCACTGTCAGTCTGCTCCTTGCTTCCATGCCTCTAATTCTATTGTGTTTGTTTGTTTGTTTTATTCATTAGGTTTCTCTAATAGGTGAAACCATATGGTATTTATCTTGTCACCTGGCTTATTTCACTTAGCATAATACTCTTTATTTCCATCTATGCTGGCGTGAAAGTGCCCATTCATCCACTGATGGGCACTAAGCATAAAACTCTCTAGTGTCACCCATGTTGTCACAAAAGTAGGAGTTCCTTCTTTCTTTCTTCTGTGTAGTATTCCATTGTGTAAATGTACCAAAGTTTTTCGATCCCTTCATCCACTGATGAGCATTTAAGCTGTTTCCAGCACTTAGCTATTGTAAATAGCACTGCTATGAACATAGGGGTGCATTGGTTCTTTTAGATTGGTGTTTCAGGGTTCTTCAGGTATAATTCTAGCAGTGGGATCACTGGGTCAAAAGGCAGTTTGAGTTTTTGGTTTTTTTTTGAGGAAATGCCATACTGATTTTCACAGTGGCTAGTCTGCATTCCCACTGACAATGCACTAGGGTTCCCTTTTCTCCATATCTTCGCCAACATTTATTGTTTGTGGATTTGTTAATGATGGCCATTCTGACCAATGTGAGGTGGAATCGCTTTGTGGTTTTATTTTGTATCTCCCTGATGGCTAGTGAGGTTGAACATCCCTTCATATGTGTGTGGGCCCTCTTACGTCCTGGGACAAGTGCCTGTTCAGGTCCTTTGTCCATTTTTAAATTGTATTATCTGTCTTTCTGATGTTGAGTTGTATGAGTTCTTAATATTTTTTGGAGATCAAACCCTCATCTGAGGAATCATTGGCAAATATGTTTTTCCATATGGTTGGCTCCCTTTTCATTTTGATGATGTTCTTTAGCAACACAGACGCTTTTTTTTTTTTTTTTTTTTGAAGATTTTATTTTATTATTTTAGAGAGAGGCATAGAAGGAGACAGACATCAATGTATGATTGTCTTTCACCTGCCTCTAGCTATAGACCTGGCTGGAGACCTGGTTCCCTGGCAACCTTATTAAGTGCCCTGGCTGGGGAATCAAACCAGCGAACTTTGGGTTTGCAGGCCGGAGTCTCACCCACTGTGCTACCAGCCAGGGCCTGAAGATTTTTAATTCGATGTGGTCCTATTTGTTTATTCTTTCCTTTATTTCCCTTGCCCTAGAGGATATAGCGGTGAAAATATCCCTGCATGGGATAGCTGAAATTTTATTGCCTAAGTTGTCCTCTAGGACTTTTATGGTATCATGGCTTATGTTTAAGATTTTATCCATTTTGAGTTTATTCTGGTGTGTGGTATAATTTGGTGACCTAGTTCCATTTTTTCTTATGTACTATTCCAGTTCTCCCAAAATCATTTGTTGAAGATGCTATTTTTACTCCATTTTATGCTTCTGCCCCCATTGTCAAATATTAATTGACCATAGAGACACGGGTTTATTTCTAGTCCACTAGTTTACTGAAAGTTTTTATCATGAAAGTGTTTGATTTGGCAAATGCTTCCTCTGCATCTATTGATACGATCATGTGACTTTTTTTCTTTTTTAACCTGTAGATATAATTGATTGATACATTAATTGGTTTTTTGAATGTTGAACCAACTTGGCATACCTGGGATAAATCCCACTTCGTCATGGCGTATTAGATTTTTTTTATCTTGTTGAATTTGACTTGCTAATATTTCGCTGAGAATTTTTGCATCTACATTCATGAGAAAAATTAACTAGTTCGTCATTTTCTTTTCTTGTAATGTCTTTGTTTGGTTTTGGTATTAGACTAATGCTGGCCTCATGGAATGAATCAGAAATATTCCCTTTGCTTCTGTGCTCTGAAAGAGATTGTAGAGAACTGGTATAATTTCTTTCTTGAATATTCATTAGAATTCACCAGTGAACCTATTTGGGCCTGATGCTTTTTCTTTTGGAAGGTTTTTAACTATAACCTTAATTCAATTTTAAAAATATAGATGTAAGCCTATTCAGGTTGTCTATTTCTTTTTGTGTGAGTTATGACAAATTGTACCTTTCAAGAAATTGGTCCATTTCACCTAGGTTGTGAAATTTGTGGGCACAGATTTTTTTCATAGTATTCCTTTATTATACTTTAAATGTTCATGAAATTTGTAGGGATATCCCCCCATTTTTTTTTATTGTTGTTGTATTACATTCATCCCCTTTTTGCTCCCCTCTGTCTCCCTCCCCACCCACCCATTCCCCACAAAGTCAATCCCATCTGTTGTCCATGTCCATGGTTCCTTTATACTATGTTCTTGTCTAAGCTGCTCCCCTTTCTTGCCTCTGCCTCTCCCCTCCCCCCTCCCCCCAACCCCTTTCCCCCTGACCACTGAAGGCCTATTCCTTGTATTCATATACTTGGTTCTGTTTTGCTTGTTGTTAGTTTTGCTCATTATTGTCCCGTAATGGGTGAGATCATATGATATTTTTCCTTCACTGACTGGCTTATTTCACAAAGCATAATACTCTCCAGTTCCATCCATGTTGT
>PVIW01008598.1:0-59477 GCA_004026585.1 Noctilio leporinus
GGGGGACAGAGGGGAGCAAAAAGGGGATGGATGTAATACAACAACAATAAAATTTAAAAAAAAATTAAAGCAGGGTTTGTTGTCCTTTTCCTGTGTAGTACCCTAAAAAGTGTTGGTTGATATACCAACACTTAAAAGTATCTATACATGTACCATGATTACAACAAGCTTGGGAATCCCTCTAGCACAACCATACATTTTTTCCATAATAAACAGGTGGAATTGACCCAAAGAAATATGTGTTCTCCCAATTTTTTGGTTAATAGATCTGTATTGCATGTCTGTATTTGTTATAGAAAAATGGGAAAATCAATATTTATGTTAGTTTTTAATTACAAAAATACAATGGACTTAGCAAATTACAATATAACCAACACTAATAAATATCACACATAACAACCCAAAACTTGGCCTCACTGTACGAAAAATTAGATATTAATGAGAACTATGGTAATATGGTGGTTATAAGACCAAACTCAGTCCTACCCTATATTCCGATTAATTAACAAAATAAAGAAACATAATTTTTATGAGAATTCTCCAAAAATTTCAATGTTGCCACATAATTAAAAATAAAAATGTCAAAGACAGGAATATATAACCATTATCATATATCTATATGCAGTCTACATGAAAAAAATTCACTGTGGTCCAGCAGTTTGCAATTATCCATCTATACATCACAGCATAAAAAATAATTTGCTCAAGAAATTCCTTTTGTTATTTGTTTGTTTCTCATGTGGAAGCAATTTTGGTTTGTATTACTTGGAAGGGAAAAGATAAAATGCTAAATTGGTTTATGAAAATTATCCATCTTTGTTTCTTATATATACATTAGTGATTGATCATTTACTCTTTGCTTTAAACATATGCCTAAACTGGTTTATTTGGTAGAAACATGTTAAATCAATCATCTTGTATGTGGAGAGCAACTGAATGGATTTATTATGATTACTTTTGATTTGATAGGAAGATTTCTTACTATTTCTTTAAATATTTCAGTAAGATAACCATATACTATTTTATTATGGAAAACATGTTATCTTTCTTGAAAGAAGACTAAAAGCCACTTCCATATGTGTTCAGTCAGTCAACTGTGATTAACAGTGAATTCTGACTATCCAGTAGCCCATCTGGTGTTAGATGCTTGGGGAAGGACCTACATTCAGGAATCAAGGAGGGAGCTGTCCAATAGCAGCATCTCTCCTTGACTCACGAGCAATGAGGCAGAAGCTGTTCTAGCTAGAACATCTGGGTTGTGAAGATAGGGCCTCACAGAGCAACACGGAATGGGCACTCATTCTAAATTATAGGAGGTAGGAAGGTGAGCCAACATCTGTGCAAAGTTTAAAACCATAAAGGTGCCAAGCTGTAAAAGGTGAAAAGCAGAATCACAAGGTTGGTCAAATTAGGTTGGTCACATCAACAAGATGTGAAGAGGTAGTTATCAAAGCTAAAAGTGTGCCTAGGTGAGGATCAAATGGCAGATAGCAGGGATCTGGTATAACTCTGAGTAGCCCCAGATCTGCTAAGGTGTTTAAGAATGGATATCATCCAATGAATTCTAGGGGTACAGTAGGTGGAAGACCTAAAAATAAATGTGTGCAGATTAAAAACCCTCAAATACAGGCTGAGAAAGCATTTGGAACATGTATTTGAAAGCATTTGTTCCATCATTTTTAGCAGATCTTATGTGAAAACATATCCCTGCAATAAAATGAGCCATGACTGACCCCAGGGGCTTGAAGCTGAGCATAATGCAGAGTAGATTGATGATTATTATGTAGCAAGTGGGCAAAACCTCTGGCACTGCTATAAATTGCTCCAGAATGTGTGTAAGTAGGAAGTCAATACTAACATAACTAGGTTGTTGGCTCTGTGAAGTTCATGATAGTGACACCTTGAGTAGTTTAGACAAGCAAAGTAGACAAGGCAAGAATTCTTTCCCTTTTAGATTTACTCCAATTACAGAAGTTAACGCTTGTTGTCATGTTTTCCCAAGTGACAAAGAGCAACTGTTACTCAACTTAATGCAAAGGAAACTTGGCAGCACTTTTGGCTGAGATCTTCCTGTTAATTTCCTGGTAGAAATATTGGAAGAGGCTTCAACTACACTATAAGTGGGATGTGTAGCAATTCTAGGCTAAGATATTTCATTCATAGTTTAAATGCATTTGGATAACTGTAGTATGAAGTTCCTCTGTCGAGCACTAGATCCCTGTGAAAACTCTCCCTATGTATTTTGTCTTTATCAAAAGAAGTTAGTTTTTCAGGTGTCATGAGTGTTTGTGTGAGCCACAGTATAGAGGTAGAAAGCCTTGAATGTGTTTCCTTAGAAGTAACCTCGGTGCTAAATGACAACCACAACAATTATGGTTTTTAAACGCTATTATATGACAATATTTTTCAAAAGCCTGATTTAAAGCTCTATTGACAAATATATTGTTTAAAGCATTTTCATCATTCATAGCAGAAAAGTGGAAATATTGTCAAAGGTTATTCAGGGCTCCCCACAGATGTTAAAACAAAGACTACTGTAAAAGGTCACTTGATGCTCCCCACAGATGCTAAAACAAAGACTGTCTGAGGTCAAACTACAGTGTTGAACATGAATGTTAAATTGAAAGGAAGCATAAGATGTCAGTTTCATTTAGTTGTACAGTCCTGTGAGTAAATGTAAATATACAAGTATGTAGACAGTCCTTCATAAGTATGCTTATATTTGTATAGAAGGTTAATATGATCAAGAAAAATATTGTAGATCATTTAAAATTATAATAATAAAAGATTATGAGACATTCTGTGTATAAACAGTCTGTTTCAAGTTGGTGTACAATTATTACTGGATTATCTTAAAGACATTATAAACAAGCTATTTCAATTTCCCTTTCCCCACCTACCTGATATAGTTAAACTAAAAAAGGGAGAGAAAAATTAAGTATCAAGCTCCTAAAAAAGAAGGGAAACCAATTTTTGGAGTGTTAAGGAGGAAATGGTGTAAATAGTGTATCATCTAGTGCTGATAAAATCATCTTTGCTACCAAGAGAAGCAATTTTTCAGGAAGAGAATTGTATTTCAAGATTAATGGCTTACAATGGATATGTATATGGGACTCTCCTTGACTGCCTCTAGGACCCTGTTGTTTTACTTGTTCTCATATGAGAAATTGTCAAATTTGAGCTGGATTGTCAAAGGACCTTTTCAGAAAATCCTGAAAGTATCTGTACACATAAGATTTTCTCAGGTGTGGTGCCCTACCCCAGCATTGATAGGCACCTTTTGCTTATTGGCTCTTAACCAAATTGCTGAGTTAAAAATGGGTTTATTTTCCTTCAACTGCTTATTTTCTCTTAACTCTCTGTCAGAGTTTTTCATTTGCTTATTTGATTTAAAAGTAAGTGTAAAAGAAAAAAGTCACTTTAGGACTCACATTTACTGGGAAGCCATCTTTGTTATGGTGGATTTTAAATTTAAACATGCTCAATCCCTAAGCCTTAAACATAACAGCGTGACTTTTTCTTTTATGTTGTCTAAGGGCTAAACAAGACACCTCACTATTCTCTAAAAGAAAATCCCATACACAGGTGGGTATTTGCTTTACATTTTTCATTTCAGACTCCAAATGTTAAAATTTCAAGAACTATCCTCCATGTATGGAAATGAACAAAAGATTAAGCAAAGCTGATTTAGACAGTGACTATGTCACCAAAGTTATAAACATAGTAAGTTTATTTATGAAATACACTTAAGCACAAAGCTGCAAGCAGGCATTGGCTAGTCTAAATGCCCCACATATAGAGGAAATAAAACTTGTTAGGAAGTTTGTTCTTTACTTTGGAGCACCTAGCTAGAGTAGGCACTCAGCTAGTCTGAGTGTGCTGACAAGGACTATAGGTATACTTCAGTTAGCTTCTAGGTTCCCCCTGGTCCTCTACATTCCAGGCCTTGGGGCAGTTACAAAGGCTTTCTTTCCCTGCTATTGAAGGTGATGCACACAGAATTTCAAAGGCTCCCCACCTCCTGCACTACTATACTTTTGCTTGTGATATTTGGAACACTTGACAATCTTATTGGACCAGGCTCAGAACTGCTGACTCACCAGTTGAAACACATCTCACTTCTGTTTCTAGCTTCCTGTTTTAAGTTCTTCATTAGATTGAAATGGCAGGGGCCCTGCTTTATTTCCCCTCTGGCCATTCCTAGCTGCTACCTAACAGTATGACAATATTATTATTGACTTCACACCAGCTGAGTATATGCTTGGTACTGTATTAAATGGTAGTATAATTTGAATACTATGCTCAGAGTCTCATTATAATTCAGGGGTATCAAACTCATTTTCACTGGGGGACACACCAGCTGCAAGGTTGCCTTCAAAGGGCTGAATGTAATTTTAGGACCGTATAAATGTAACTATTCCTTAACAGTTAAGTGAGCCAGGAAGAAACAAGGTGCTGGGCCAAAGATGTCCAGCTGGATAAAACAAGATGGAGGGCCGGATTTGGCCTGAGGGCGTTGTGTTTGCCACATTTGCACTATATATTGGAGTCAGTGATACACATTCAACTGGAAAGTCAGAAACTCTTGATTTAACCTTCTTCCTCAAATCTCAGTGGCTTAAGACAATACATTCTTTTCACCTGCACAACAATCCATAATCAACCAGTGAGCTCTTATTCAAGAATTCATTCAGAGTCAGCTGCTTCTCCAGTAGTTGTATTCTCTGGCTGTTGTCTCCATCATTCACTAGCACCTTGTTGATCTCTACTTGAGGATAATAAAGCTTAATCAAGGCAAATAAGTAATTATAAAGGATTTTAGGTGTTTGAATGAAAATTTGAATACAGTAATTCAGGTTCATTTCCATTGCCAGAACACAGTCACATGGTCCATGAAAGGGAGGCTCCAATGTATACTTTATTTTTTAAATGTATTTTATTGATATGCTATTACAGTTGTCCCAATTTTTCCCCTCTGCTCCCTCCACCCATTCCCTCCAGCACTTCACCCCTTAGTTCATGTCCATGGGTCTTAAGTTCTTTGGCTACTCCATTTCCTATATTCTTAACAACCCCTGAATCTTTTCCCCCATTCTTCCCCTTCCCCCTCCAAACTAATAACTATCCAAATGACCTTTGTATCTATGATTCTGTTTCTGTTCTATTTGTTTGCTTAGTTTTTTAGATTTTAAATATTGATAGTTGTGAATTTATTGTCATTTCACTATTCACAGTTTTAATTGTATTTTTGTTCAATATGTGCCTTTAACATTTCATATAATAATGGCTTTGTGATGATAAGCTTCTTTAGATTTACCTCATCTGGGAAGCACTTCATCTGCCCTTCAATTCTAAATGATAACTTTGCTGGATAGACTAATCTGGGTTGTAGATTATTCTTTTCTCAACCTTGCTTTTTCACTTTTTTTTTTTTTTTTTTTTAGATTTTATTTATTATTTTTAGAGAGAGGGGAAGGGAGAGAGGCAGAGTGTGAGAGAGACATCAATATATGGTTGCCTTTCACCTGCCTCCAGCTACAGACTTGGCTGGAGACCTGGCTTGCAACCTGGTTATGTGCCTTGGCTGGGAATCAAACCAGCGATCTTTGGGTTCACAGGCCAGCACCTTATCCACTGTGCCAGCTTTTCATCACTTTGATTGCTTCTTGCCAGTTCCTTCTAGCCTGCACGGTTTCTTTTGAGAAATCATCTGACAGCCTTATAGGAACTCCACTGAAGGTAACTAGCTTCTTTCTTCTTGCTGATTTTAAGGTGTTCTTTTATCTTTAACATTTGGCATTTTAATTATGATGTATCTTGGTGTGGTTCTCTTTGTATCCATCTGGTTTGGAACTCTGTGCTTCCTGGACTTGTATGTCTATTTCCTTTACCAAATTAAGGAAGTTTTCTTTTATTGTTTGTCCAAGTAAGTTCTCAATTTCTTGCTTTTTCTCTTCTCCTTCTGCCCAGTGATTTGAATGTTGGTATGTTTGAAGCTGTTCCAGAGGCTCCATACCCTATCCTCACTTTTTTGTATTCTTTTTTCTTCTTGCTGTTTTAACCTAACATATTTTTTCTTCCTTGAGTTGCAAATAATTGATTTTATTCTTGGCTTCATCCACTCCACTGTTGATTCTCTATAAATTTTTCTTTATTTTACTTAGTGTAAACTTCATTTCTGCCTATGTCTCTTTTATGATGTTGATCTACCTAATAAATCCCCTGATCTTCCTAATAAAAAGCACTTTGTTTAGTGCTTTTTCTGGAGTTTTGTTCTCTTCTTTCATTTGGGTCATATTTCTTTGTCTCCTTACTTTTGGCAGCCTCCCTGCATTTGGTTCTATATATTTTGTACAGCTGCTTGGACTCCCTGTCTTAATAGTATGGCCTAAAGTCGAAAAGCAAACCTGTAAATTGGTGGGGTGGAGCCTTAGGTAATTGTCAGGGTTGGGCAACCAATGTAAGCCAGGTTGGTGGAGTCTGAGATATGGTGCTGCCACTCTGTGGCTCTGTGTGGGGGAGGAGCTCAGGAAGGGGGCAATGGCTGCTGCCTGGCCTCCAGAGTTTTGTCTGGGAGGATGCTGTCCTCAACGCTCCCCGTGATGTCAGACAGTTTTTTCCCATATGACACAGGGGCTTTTCTAGCTACTGCCTGGGTATTAGAAACCAAAGGGAGTGAGTTTGTGTAAACCGTAAGTCCCTTTAAGAGAAGATGTCTGAGAATCCCGCAGTTTCTTCCACTATCCCAACTCCCACTGGTTTTCATAGCCAGAAGCTATGGGGACTTATCTTCCTGGCTTTGGAACCTGGAGTTGCTTGGTCTGATGTGGAGCTGGGATCCCTCACTTGTGAGATATCCCTTCCAATTTTTATCCACCACACATGGGTGTGAGGCTATCTATTGTGTCTGCATCTCCGCATCTCCACCTCTCCTACCCATCTGAATGAATGTGACTTTAATTCCCTAGTTGTTAGATTTCCATACAGCTTGATTCTCTGATGATTCTGGATAATAGTTGCTTTGAAAGTTGGAAATATACTCTAGATATCTTCTCAGGTGGTAAAGGAAGTGGGCTTTGGTAAGCACACAAAGATTGTTTCAATCACAGCAAATGTATAAAGTGTAAACACCTGATTGATTCATGTAAAAGAAAATATCAAAAACTAAGGTGTGGTGAGGTTACCTGTACTATTAGCTGAAGCTTAAAAGATGACACTATAGGCCAGTGTTGACAGTGCTACTAGTAAGCAATGAGGTTAGAAACATCAGATACTTGGTGGCAATAGGAATGGTAGAATCCATGAATAGCAGGGAACAGATAGCAAACACTTAAAATAAAAATATGATGTGTCATTTTTGCAAGTGAGTTCACTGCTTGTGCTTTCTTATACAGTTCGGAAGTAAAAGTCCATGTATAATAATTAGGACATATACAAATACATCCTACCTCTCCTGTTATATCTAAAACTTGAGTTGTAGGTCTGTGAAAGCTAAGATGGATAATATAACATTTTAAGAAATGCTATTTATGTTAAACTAATTATTTTAAGGATGGATATTTTAAAATAATAAGCTAATAGTTAAGAACTTTCACATAGAGAGATGCATTATGTAAGATCAGGATCAGAAATACCTTTTGAATAATTATAATAATTCTGGGGAGTTATTGGGGTGAAGTGATTGAGCAAAAAAAGAAAGAAAGAAAGAAAAAATAGAATTCATGGCCATGGACAATAGTGTGGTGATTGTGGGAGGAGGAGGAGGGTGGAGGTAGTAGAGGGTATAGAGATAAATGATAATGGAAAAATACAATGAAAATGTAATAATAATAATTTTCTCTACCAAAGAAGTTGCATGACAACTTCTAAATTTTATGTCATAAATTCAGTCGCATTTCAAAAAAATTGTCTGTGTTTCTAAGTCTAATTTCCCAGTGTCTGGAGAAAGGACTGATTGGTTTAATTCAAGTCTAGAACTTGGATTAATACAAGATTGTTTGCTGAGCTATGGAATTCATACTGTTGGAATGGAGTTAGCAGGCCTCCAAAGCAAGAAAAGGACAGAAGCAGAGCAGTTTATGTACAGGAATACATTGAAGGGAGGTGAGAACCACAGTCATGCTTTTAGTAATGGGCTCTTAATGAGACACAGCTTCTTGATTCTTCTAAGGTCCCCTGAGATATAACAGCCTCATTATAATTAACATACTGTTGCCTAAGCAGTTCTAAATGCATGCATGCCATTTGAATACTAAAAGTTCTATTAATATAGTTTCTATTGTATGTTTGCCAATATACAGAATCAATTGTAACTATCTACAGGAGGCTACACACACCTTGTTTTTACTTGGATAATGTGCACCTCTTCTGGCCCCTCAAGGGAAGGGAAATGATTCTATGTTAATTGGACTGAAAGAATTGCTAGAGTGAAAAGACCTTTGGCATTTTTGCTTAGTTTAGCCATTTGCACTGGGAGAAAATGATAACTTTCTCCTAAACCAGTGGAAGAGCTTGTCTTATTTTGCTGGCTACAATTGGCAACCTTGAAAAGCAATATAGCTAGATGGAAAAAATATGTTGTAACTATATTTGGAAACCAATATTTTTATAAAATACTGCTACAAGTGTATTGTAGTTGTAAATTCAAAGGAAACTGGTCTCAGATATTGTGATACACAGACATACCTATATGAAATGAAGTTTTTATAAGCTTTGCCCTTTTTACAGCTCAGCAACTCTAAATTCCTTTTTTCTCCTTGCAGAATAAATTGTTTCCCTAGAATATCAGAGTTAGTGAGTATGTTTTTACGAACTCCAACATACAGTTAGAATTCTCAATGTAAAACAAAAAGAAGTTACAAAATTATTTAGTTAGCCTACTTTTGCTTTAAGGGGCAATTATATGAAATCACATATATTAAGACTAAATCTCTAACATGCTATTAGTATGTTCAATTAATGATGTGAGAACTGTTTACATGAGTTAACTAAGGTAAAGCTTCTTGATCATACAATAATTATTAGCTCACTCAAATCAGGTAAGAAAGCAAATTGACACTATATTTAAAATAAAAAGCAGGGCTTCATAACTGAAATTTCTGATCTTTAGTAATGGAGGACTTTAATGAAGCAAATGGCTAAATTAGATAAATACACAGAGTTGCTGGAATGTTTTAAAGTTTATTTTTATTGTAATTGGGTTAGAGAAAATGGACATATTTCCCATAGATTTTTGATAATAGAGATGGTACATGTAAACACATCTCCTATAGAATACCATTCTTAAAAGTGAATGGAAAGAGACTCCCCAAAATGCCCCAACTTTAATCTAAATGTCTTTAAAAAACACATCAATCAAATTCTACATTTTAGAAAGAATATTTTACCTGGGATCATGAACTTAGGGCACTAGCAATAAAACAATAAAAGGCTAATATTTTAGAAAGTTAAAAAATATTGTACATGGACATGGACAACAGGTGGGATTGACTTTCGGGGGGAATGGGTGGGTGGGGAGGGGGACAGAGGGGAGCAAAAAGGGAATGGATGTAATACAACAACAATAAAATTAAATTTAAAAAAATACTGTAGTTACATAAAGATAGTAACTTTTTTCTCACTTTGCTCTCTCTAGCTTACATGTAAATTTATCCTAAAATAATATGTGGTAAGTAACTGTTGGGCAGCAGCCTATACTTTTCAGACTCCTTTTCAGGGCAGATAATCCATATTTTTCTTTCAGAACCTGTGTGCTGCATTTCTTGGTAACAAGGCATATACTAAAGAGTGACTTATAAGTTTATTTCAAGTACTTTAATATTTCCACTACTTGAATGTTATTTGAGAAATTTGTATGGCATATATTTATAGTCCTATCATAACTGTAATTTTGAAATTAAGATAAAATGTGCCCAAGTGAATCAAGCTGAATTTTACTTTTCTTCTTTCAAGAAATGATCCTGGCATCTTTTGATGATGCAAGCAGGTTTTGGCATATTTAATGGTTCAAGTGAAATGGATTATGGCATTTTTAGCTGTTTCTCTATGAAAAATTATATGATCTTTGCATCAAATGATGACGAATGTCCTGAGTAATAACACTGTTATGACTTCTATGTTGCTCTCTAAAGATTCCATGTTTATATATTTTATTTATTGCGACACTTGATGTTTTCAATCTAATTCTCAGAAAAAAAATATCCAAAAAGTATGCTGAGATAATTTTAGTCTATATTCTACAGTACATTGTAATGCATTAATATACTGTATGCAGAGATAAGTATGGAGGGAACAGTACTCTGGTTTTCAGGGAAAGGAGAGAAAAATGACTGGAGACTGGGAAGGGGTGGCAGCAAATTAATATGATTAATATGGTTGTGTCTGCTGTCCACAAAGTATTTTGCACAAATAATTCACTAAGAGAAAAGAATTGCTGCTTTAATTTTGAATTGACAATGTTACTTATTGCCTGTTGCCATTGAGGTAAAATTAATGAAATAAAAATAGGAGGAACTATAAGCAAACAGAGTTGTCCATAATATACTCTAGCATTAATGGGGTAAAACAATAGTAAACTCACTCTTAATAGTTTCTTAGTGCAGTGGTCCTGGTACATATTACTATGAAATATTCATTTGAGCAGCTATTTCTCCATATTACTTCTTTACTCACTCTAGTTGAGATAAATTCTTTGGGGAAGGGTTGGAAATAAAATGATTTGAGATATGAGAAATGGAGATCATAACAGTAACTAACCACTCCATTTATATAACTAACTGTACATAAAAGTTGAAACTGAATAAAAGAAGTGATAATCCAAAGCATGAGAGATGAAATAAGCGCAATATGCAGGAAACAACAAGCACAATGTGTCAGAAAAAATTTGAAATTACAAATACCATATTGGCAGAATTAGTGAATTAATGTACTTAAGTGGAATTAGAAATCAATTACTTTTGTTAATTCTTATTAATCGCATGTCTCATATACTAAGCATAAGAGTGATTAGCTCTTAGAAAGAGACAATTCAATTAAATCTATTACAGTTATTATAAGTAGTGTGTTTTTAGAAATGTAGCAATATATCATTTTAAAAATCAGGAACAAATAAGCAAGATAAAAAGTACAAAATAATGCATATAAATGAAAGGAGCTGGATATTATTTGTTCTGCTTAAATAATACAAGTTCCATAATGGTGGAAGCTTTTTAGTCCACTAGTGAACTTGTACCACCTATATTGTATGTGTCTCTTAGGAGGTGCTTAAAATACATAATGCAATTCTTATTTTGCTATTTAATTTCATCATTAATTTTTGAAATATATTTAGAATAGATATAGAATTCCTGGTTGACATTTTTTTCTTTTATAAATTTGAATATATAACAAAACGCTTTTAGCTATTATCCTTAGTTTGAAAATTCAGATCTCAGTATTTTCTCTGCTTTTATAAGGTGATATAATTTTATGTTGCTTTAGATTTAATTAATGACTTCTATTTTTGTTTGATATTCATTGTTATAAAGTATGTACACTTATACCTTATAAGTACACTTTGAAGTATACTTCAAAAATTTACCTTGCTGTTTTTCACATTACTTCTGTAATCTGATAGTTTTCATCAGTTTTGATCATAGAACCATGTTTTATAATACTGTTCCTGTTCCATTTGATCTTCTAACTCCTTTCAGGACTATAATTCCATGTGTCAGAAGTTAGCAAGTTTGTGTGTGTGTGTATCTGTGTGTGTGTATGTGTGTAAAAGGCCAAGTAACAAACAATGAACACCTTTCAGGTGTCATATGGCCTCTATCATATATATATTTTTTAACTCTTTAAAAAATGTTTTTAAAAGAAGAGTTCTTACCTTAAGGGCTGTACAAACATAGTTTATATGCTTCATTTATTTCTAGGGTTTCTTTTCTTCCTGGTTTTGAGAAAATCTTGTGTTTCTAATTATTTTTAAATTTTTGTTTAAATGCCAGACATTGTTTATAAAAATGAAGTGATGATAAAAATGTTCAACAAAGTGAGTATATGTGAGTATACCTCAGCATAAGAATGGTCATATATGATAAATGCATAGCTAAAATCATACCCAGTCATGAAAGTCTGAAAGCTTTTCCTATAATATCAGAGACAAGGTAAGGATGCTCAGTCTCACCACTTTTTTTTTTAATTTTATTGTTGTTGTATTACATTCATCCCCTTTTTGCTCCCCTCTGTCCCCCTCCCCACCCTCACCACTTTTACTCATATAGTATTGGAAGTCCTAGCAAGAGCAATTCAATGAAAACAAATAAATAAACAAAAAGCAACTAGAGGCAGGTGAAAGGCAACCATACATTGATGTCTCCTTCTCTCTCTGCCTCTCTCTCCCTTCCCTTCTCTCTAAAAAATAATAAATAAAATCTAAAAAACAAAACAAAAAACAAAAAGAAAATAAACTAAAAAATACCCCCCACACTCCTAATCAGTAAGATTTTCAGATAGCATGATATTATTAGAGAAACCTTAAAGGCTCCATAGATAAATAAATAAATAACCTATTATAAATAATAAATGAATTCAGTAAAGTTGTGGGATAAAAATTCAATATACAGAATCTACTTCATTTCTGTACATTAATAATGAACAACCTGAAAGAAAGATTAACCCTACTTACCATTACATAAAAAATAATAAAATATTTAAAAATACATTTAACCAAGGAGATGAAGGACCTGTACACTATAAACTGTAAGACACTGATTAAAAAAATTGAAGACACAAATATTGAGAAATACATTCTGTGCTAATAAATTGGAAGAAATAACCTTGTTAAAATTTCCATACTACCCAAAGAAATCTATAGATTCAATACAATATTTATTAAAATTCTAACGGCATTTTTTTATAGAAAATAGAACAGTCTTAAAATTTGTATGCAGACTACAAAAGACCCCTAATAGCCAAAATAATCATTGGTTTCTAATGTTCCAATATTTATAACTCTACCTTCTTCTTTTTTTAAAAAAATTTTTATTTATTATTTTTAGAGAGGGGAAGGGAGCAAGGCAGAGAGGGAGAGAGACATCTATGTATGGTTGACTTTCACCTGCCTCCAGCTACAGACCTGGCTGGAGACCTGGCTTGCAACCTGGTTATGTGCCCTGGCTGGGGATCAAACCAGCAACGTTTGGGTTCTCAGGCCAGCGCCTTATCCACTGTGCCACCAGCTAGGACCTACCTTCTTTCTATATTTAGTTCATCATCAGTTCTTCTCTAAAGAAGTTACTTGTTGTGAGGGATTCCTGATAATAACTATTAATACTTTACCCAGGTATTTATTCATCTCTACTTTTAGTTACCTCAACTTGATTGCACAGGGTGTTGAGTTGTTTCAAAAAGGTATAACAAAGAATTGATTTAAATAACTGGAGTTATTTAAAAGACTTGAAATACGATGAAGAAAATTAAATGAAACAAGTGAAAATGAGAACACAACAACTCAAAATCTGTGGGAGACAGGGAAAGAAACCAAAGCAATTTAAAAAGGAAATTCATAGCATTACAGGCCTATCTCAAAAAATAAGGAGCGGCTAAAGTTAACAATCTAACTTTACCCTTAAAAGAACTTGAAAAAGGATAACAAACAAAGTCAAAGCAAGTAGAAGGAAAGAAATAATGTAATAAAGATCAAAGCAGAAATAGGTGAGTTAGAAAAAAATGATACAAAAGATCAATGAATTCAAGAGCTGTTTCTTTGAAAAGATAAACAGGCTTGGCAAACCTTTAACCAAACTCATCAAGGCGAGGACCCTAATGAACAAGACAGAAATGAAAGTGGGGAAATAACAACTGACACCAAAGAAACACAAAGGATTATAAGAAAATACTACGAACTACATGCCAACACATTGAACAACCTGGATGAAATAGATAAATTCCTGGAAACATACAATCTCCCAAAACTAAATCAGAAAGAACCAGAGAGTCTGAATAGATAGATTGCACTCAGTGAAATCGAAGCAGAAAGCAAATTACTCCCAACAAACAAAAGCCCAGGACCAGATGGCTTCACAGGTGAATTTTACCAAACATTCTGAAAAGAACTAACATACTTCCTTCTCAAGCTATTTCAAAAAATTCAAAAGACTGAAGGCTCCCAAAGTCATTGTACAACACCAGCAGTATCCTAATTCCAAAACCAGATAAAGACATTGTAAAGGAAAAAATTATAGGGCAATATCCCTGATGAACATAGACTAAAATCCTCAACAAAGTATTAGCAAACTATATAGAGCAATACATGAAAAAGATCATACACCATGATCAAGTGGAATTTATTTCAGGAATACAGGGTTGGTGCAATGTTCATAAACCAATAAATGTGATATACCACATAAACAAAGTGAAGGATAAAAACCACATCATCATATCATTATGTGCAAAAAAAGCATTTGATAAAATCCAACACCCATTTATGATAAAACCTCTCTGCAAAGTGGGAATAGAGGGAATATACCTAATACCTAAACATAATAAAGGTCCTATGTGACAAACCCACTGCCAGTATCACACTCAATGAGCAAAAACTACAAGTGTTCCCTTGCCAACATTATACTCAATGAACAAAAATTACAAGGGTTCCCCTTAAGATCAGGAAAATGACAGGAATGGTTGCTTTCACCTCTCTTACTCAGCATAGTACTGGAAGTCCAAGCCATAACAATCAGACAAGAAGAAATAAAAGGCATTAAAATTGGAAAGGAAGAAGTAAAACTTTATTTTTGCAGACGACATGATATTGTACTTAGGGAACCCTAAAGACTCCACCAACAAACTATTAGAACTGATAAATGAATTCAGCAAAATAGTGGGATACAAAATTAATATCTAGAAATTAGTTGCATTTTTTTTATGAACCAATAAATGACTATCAGAAAAGGAAATTAAGAAAATAATCCTATTCATGATGGTTTCAAAAATAATAAAATACCTAGGAATAAGTCTAACCAAGGATTTAAAAGACCTATACTCAGAAAATTTTAAGACATTAAAGCAAGAAATTGAAGAATATACAAATAAGGGGAAGCACATACTGTGCTCATGGATAGGAAGAATTAAGATTATTAAAATATTGTCCATGCTACCCAAAGCAATCTACATATTCAATGCAATTCTAATCAAGATTCTAATATTGTATTTTACAGAGTTAGACCTAATATTTCAAAAGTATATATGCAACCACCAAAGGCCCTACATAGCAACAATGATCCTGAGAAATAACAGTTGAAAGTATCACACTACCTAATATCAAACTACACTATAAGGCCATTGTAATCAAAGTAGCATGGTACTGGCATAAAAGCAGACACCAATGGGACAAAATAGAGATCCCAGAAATAAACTCACAACTTTACAGTCAATTAATATTTAATAGAGGAAGAATGTACATAAAATGGGCTAATGATTGTTAAGTCAATAAATGTTATAGGAAAATTGAACAGATACATTCATAAAAATAAAACTAGACCACTTCTTATACCACACACAAAAATAAATTCAAAATGGATTAAAGCTTAAATATTAGACTTAAAACTATAAAAATTGTAAAAGAAAACATAGGCAGCAAAATCTCAGATATCGCTTGTAGCAATACTTTATCTGATGTATCTCCTCAGGCAAGGAAAACAAAAGAAAACAATAAACAGATAAGATTATATCAAACTAAAAACTTTTTGCACAGCAAAGGGAATCATCAGCAAAATAAAAAGACAACTCACAGAATAGGATAACATACTTAATGATATATCTGATAAGGGATTAATATACAAATTTTATAAAGAAATTTTAATACTCCACATCAAAAAACAAACAACTCCATTAAAAAATAGATAGAGAACCTGAATAGACATTTCTCTGAAGAGGATAAACAGATGTCCAATAGACAAATCTAAAAAAGCTCAAAGTCACTAATCATTAAGGAAATGCAAATTAAAATCACAATGAGATACTATCTCACACCTGCCAGAATGGCTATCATCAATACATCAACAAACAACAAGTGCTGGTAAGCATGTAGAGAAAGGGGAACCCTTTTGCTCTGTTGGTAGAAATGCAGACTTGTGCAACCACTGTGGAAAGCAGTGCGGAGATACCTTAAAACATTAAAAATGAATCTGCCTTTTGATTCAGTGATGTCACTCCTAGGAATATATGTGAAGGAACCCAAAACATTAAATTGAAAGAACATAAGCATCCCTATGTTCATCATAGCATTATTTACAATATTCAAAATAAGGAAGCAGTTCAGTGTCCATCAGTAGGTGAGTGGATAAAATAAATTTGGGATATTTACACAATGAATTACTGCTTGGTCATGGAAAAGAAAAAAAAGAAAAAAAAAATGTATCCTTTGAGACAGCATGGATGGACCTAGAGAACACTAGGCTATGTGAAATAAGCCAGTCAGAGAAAGACAAATATGATACAATTTCATTCATATGTGGAATCTAATGAACAAACAGAACTAACATGCAAAAAAGGGATAGATTCATAGATAGAGAGCAGGCTGACAGCTATCTGCCATGTGGTTAGCGGGTAGAGGATGGGGCCAAAAGGAGAAAGGACTCATAGACATGGACAACAGTATGGTAATAGCAGAGAATGGGGAGAGGCAAGTACAAGGGGAATAAATGATAATGGAAAAAATACAATAAAATAAATATCAAAAAAAGAGAAAAAAGGTATACTCGATTTCTGTATATGGACTTTGTACCTGAGAGCACATCAAACTCACTTACTAGTTATGGCATTTTTAAATCCTTAGGACAATTGATATAGTAAGTAATCATGTAATCTCTGAATGTGTACAGTTTTGATCCTTCCTTTCAAATCTTTTGCCTTTATTTTACTTGCCTTATTGTAATGATCAGAACTTTCTCTCATACATGGTGAGTAAAAGTGGTAAGAGTAATAGCCTTCTTCTAGGTGAAGCTTAAGAAGGTATCACTTTAATGCATACTAAATTTATTTTCAATAAATGTTTTTAAATTTTTTGTCCAATTTCTTCCATCAATTTCTGAAAAATGGGTACTAAAATCTCAAATTTGAATTTTAGATTTTTAAAGTATTTCACTTTTGCTTATACTTCATACTTTTATGCACTGATATTAGTTGTATATATATCTATAACTTAAGATTTCTTAATTAATCCTTTTATTTTTATTAAAACTTTAGTTCTTACAAAACTACATTATTTAATCTATTTGAAAATAAAGGTCATTTCATATTTTTATGAGTGAATTAAATCTTTGTATCTTCTTTTGCTTTCAATCAATGTATATCTTTCTATTTTAAGGCTTGCCTCTTATAAACAAGTCATAGTTGGATCTTTGTACTCTCATTGTCAAATTCCTAGGATGTATCATTAGAATATTTGCTTTATATTTAATGGAAATAGCAGTAATTTTTCTTTAGATCTATTATTTTTTAGATCTGGTATATCTTAGATACAGCTGCCTCTCTTGAGGAGGTTATTTTTATTCCTTAATTTCAGCCTTGAGTTAATTAAATATATTTTATTTATTTCATGTTGACTCATATATTGCTTTTTTAACTGTACCTCTCTCACAGTATTATTTTAGTGGTTTCCCTTGAGCTAAAATATGCAGCATCACTAATTTATCACATTTACTTAGAGTTAATATGATAGTACTACTAGAGAATAAAAGAATCTTCCACTGATATAGTTGTATTTACTTTGTGCTGTATTTATACATTAGATTTACTGTAAGCTAATGAGATTAAGCTTCAAGGCTCCTTTATTGTGTAACCTCATTCTAAATCTATGGGACATGCTATAGAAACTGTTCACATGGTTATAATATATTTTACATAGTTTGAAAATGTAAGTTAGCCTTAGCCTTACCATGTAAAAGCTCCAGGTCTTCTAAAGCCTGTCTGTATCCATTTCTGTCATCTTTTCAACATTTTCTTAAAGGACATTATTCTGAGATTCAGTCACCATCCAAATCAATATATTTTGAAACCATTTTAGTTCCTCGGTATCTCAGAATTGATCATAGTTATGGTAATTTTATACTCTGTCAACCTGTCAACCTGCTTCTCAGTCTTCTTTATTTGCATATCACCAGGTTTGGTTTATCGACAAGAGAAACGTGTTCAAGATTTGGGAAAGAGGATTCAGTAGTAGTCATTATTAAGTTAAGGTCATCAGGTTAGGAACAGAATTTTCTCACCAGTAGCAGCTAGGTATGGTTCCTCCCCATTCCCTGTCCAGATATTTCCCAGCTGCTGGTTGTGCTAGTCAAAAATGGACTCCACAGCAATATCAAATCAAAGGCAATATGCTCGATAAACTTCCCTACCATCCCTCTTTCATAGTCCCCTCTGACAGCTGGACATGCCTGGCTTCAGGAAGGCTAGGGATTGTCTAAACTCAAAGCCATCAGTTTAGACCTTTAGTCCCACAGTTTATCCCACAATTGTGTGTGAGCTTATTCCTCAAATAAATTCCTATTCTATATCTACAGTTCTCTTTATCTAGCTGAACCCTAATCGATGTAGTAGTTGGCATTTGGAAGCGTGATATTGTGATATTAAAAACATAAAATATATAACATTGGCTCTGGAGTTGTATAATTGATCTACCTTTAACCAGCACTGGACTGTGATGTGAGCAAGAAACAAATCTTTTCTGTAAAATGCCACTGATATCTGGGGTTATTTTTCACAGTAATTTAACTATACTGATTAACACACATCTATAAACAACTCCTTTCTTTTGGCCTAATCTAAACTAGCACCTAGCCTTTCCTACCTTATCACCGGTTTTTAATCTCTATATAGAATGTGTATATTATTTTCCCATATTAGTCAGCCATTTTGTACTAGAGCTAGAATGTAAGTTCCATGAGAGCAGACATTTCATCTGCTTTTTTTCCTAACACAATTGCAACTATATCTATATCTATCTGTATATATTTTTGTTGTTGAATATATTAATGATGAACTGATGAATAAATAAAAGGAATAAATAAAAGCATAATGATAAGAATAGCATACACATTCAATGCAATATTTTGGTTTTTAGAAGCATTAGTATATTGCTTCTAAAAGCAGTAAGCATTTAGTAAGCATTTTGCATACTGAAAATTCATGAGACAAGAACCCTCTATGTATTGCTGGTAATAGAGGCAACCAGATGGCATGTGTGGGAAGGAGACGAAAGGCAGACAATTAGAACAGCCACATTTACTGCATACCTACGATGTACAAGGACTGTGCCAAGCATTCCATGTAAATTCTGTGTCACTCAAACTAACATGCAGGATTGGTAGTATTCCTAACAATTAGACACACACATTGGAGAGGAAGAAACTACAATTACAAAGTTTGTTTTGCATCATGCCTCTCAGGTAGGAAATGCTGCAAGTTGAAAACAAATCATGGGCTCTGATGCTGAACTTAGTACTTGGTAAATATGTCAAACGTTTGTCTAATTCATCCCAACATAAAATATTTCTGATAAAATGAAATCTAAGAGACTAAAATGAAAATAACTTTGAGCTTGGAGCCAGAAACATGAGTTCCACTTTGATTTTGGGCTGGTTTTAAATCAGTGGGTTTTAAACTGTTTTTAATAGCCAAATCCTTTCTTCACAGGGAAATCAATCATTTGTATCTTAAAGTGGAGCCTAAATAATTAAACTTCCATGTAAACCCTCTGAGTAATGGCCACCTGGTTTAGGAAAATCTCATGGGCATAAACAGCTGGTCATCCTTATACCCTCTCCTCCATGAAGAGGCCAAACTCCAGAACTTGGTATTACCTGATAGTCAGTCCTAGCAGAGATTACTCCAGTCTGACACACTTATTTTGAACATGCATATTCTTTAATCTTCTTCCTCTGTTCTATAAATCTTACCTAATTTCTTTAAGAAAATATATCTCTACTTCTTCATTCTTTCCCTCGCACTATCCCGGCTTATTCAACCTGCTCAACTTGTTGTTCACCTTTCAGTTTGTGACTCTAATCATGGCTTCCCAGAGCAAGCTGGTGGGGTTTCTCCGCTCGAGCAAAAGAAAACGGAACAGTTGGAAGTGATAAAGAGAAAGCTAGTGTTTTCTGCCTCCCAGGCCTTTTTAAATCCTTGCAAACTTCAGAATGTTTATGAAAGTATTTTCATCACCATAATTAAACTAATTTCTCCTTAAGTTCTAGCATTCAGGAAAATTAAATTATTTAACTTGGTGGGTTTTTTTCTACTTTGTTCTATAGCAGTAATTTAGGAATGTTTATTCTTAATCTGAACAGTATACCAACTGTATTGAGTGATAAGAAAGCATTTGTTAGCAGCCAAAAAACTAATCACTTTATGTAATAACTCTTTTTGAGTGTATTCCAGACTCCTTATAACTGTCTGAAAAAATAAAATTCAGTAATACAGTCAATCAGTTTCCAAGGAAATAATAAATTAAATATCATATCCCCAAATCCTTCTATACTCCTGATCCTATTTTAAGCAACTCACTTGTATTCTCCACATCTCAGTTTCTTCATCTGTAAATCAAAGTAATTTACTAACATAGAAGATGTTTAGGTCTCCACTATTGAAATAGAATATCAAATATATGTCTTCCCTATTCACATTAAGTCTGTAATTTATTTTATTTTTATTATATTTTAAAATTTTAATTATTTTTTAGAAAGAGGGGAAGAGAGAGAGGCAGAGAGGGAGACAGACATTAATGTATGGTTGCCTTTCATCTGCCTCCAGCTAAGGACCTGACTGGAGACCTGGCTTGCAACCTAGTTATGTGTGTCCTGGCTGGGAATCAAATCAGCAAACTTTGGGTTCACAGGCCTGTGCCGTCTCCACTGTGCCACCAGCCAGGGCTTAAGTCTGTCACTTAAAAAAATCTTATATAAATTTTAAAAAATGATGAAATGCATAACTCCTAAAATTATCACATCATCCTCAAAGCATAAACTCCTGGATGACAGGCATAATGCTTCTTCTACCCTAAATACAAGATTACACACATTACATGGGAATGAACAACAGATGATATTTTTCCAGAAATCATAATCCAATTTTGATATGTAACATGTAAGCTGCTTGAAAATAAATTGAATATGTCTTTATTTTAATTAACAATAGCCCAGAACTTAAATGATTCTCCATGAAACTGTTGAAAAGTTAATTTCCATGCTGTGAATCATGCAGCCACTATATTGCATGGTGACACTGCCCCATATATCAGAAATAATAGCCCATTTTCTATCTACCATTGTACAATAGTATAGGTAATATAAAATCATTGTGTTTTCCAAGTTAATGTCACTGGCTATTCCTAACTTATCTCCTCCTGCCTTGTCATTTTTACCAGTGGAAAAAATAAGACTGCCATGGCCTTAAGGAGTTAACAGCTTCCATACTGGTTTATATATTTTATAATTGATATATTAGTCATTCACATAACAAAGTAAAAAATAGGTTTTATGACTACTACTGCTTATTAAATTCCTCTTGTTTTCACAGAAGTTGTAATTGTTTCAAAATAATAATCTGTTTACCTCATTACATTATGGAAAGTTTTCAATCAGATAAAACATGTAAGACCCTGGTGAAATTGTTCACTAAACATTAGCTTTACACTGATTATTATTGTCATTAAAACTGGGGAAAAGTACAAAGTTCCAAGGTAAAAGCCCAGGGTAGATGCAGCTAAGAATGGAGAACCTAGGGTTTGGACTTGCTCTGCTAATAAGGCTGCTCTCTTAAGACATTTAGTCACAATAAATGAATACAGGGAAATTAGTATTTAAAATAAGCCATACTTTGTATCCCTTATAAACTTGGGAGTGTGGAATACAAGAGACAAATTAATAATGCCCATTTTTGGCATACCCTCTTACCTAGTAGGTATGCAACCACTTGCTGAAAAAGTTACTCAGTTGTAGGAATTTTTACTATCCCAGATTCATGTCAGTGAATCTGTAGTGTCTGCTGGAATACTATTTTCTTCCGTTAGAATGAGAAATTTTAGCCAATTAGACTAATATTCCCTAGCAAAGGCTGGGGAAACGCTGAGTTTTTTTGTTTTGTTTTGTTTTGTTTTTTGTTTGTTTTTATTTAAGAAGGACTCTTTTCTAATCATTAAACAAATATGCATGAATCTGCCATGTGCAGACAACATGCTGGGGATTTTTGCTTAGGTGCCATGTTATGGGACCCAGTGATCCTCTCTTTGGTGGTACTGCTGTCCCTAAACCTGCCGTACCAAGAAAACACTCCAAACATGTTTTGGGTAAGGTTTCCTCAAAGCGGAGCCTTATCAATGGTTTAGTACAGGGATAGTCTCAGGAGAAGATGACAAGGGAAACAGGAGAGGGCAGGGGAAGGAACACAGCAAATTCACGATTTCCAGAGAAATTTTAAGCTCACACTGATGCCAAACTTGTCTCTGGAGCATCAGCTGTGCCCTGCCCAGAAGCAAAAAGGCTATGGTATTACTTGTCAGCATCAGTCAGTCCTATTGGCTTCCTGTTATGAGGTGGGGGTGCAAGAGAGGGGGGCTCACTTCAGCTAAGGGCTCTTCTTCAAGCAAGGTAAAGATGTGAACTGTAGGCAGCTAAACACACTCAGCTGGGACAAAGGTGTACTTTTCAGTCAAGATAATCTGGGTGGGGCATCATCCCTCTTTTCTGGGTTAATAGAGGGACACTCAAGAGAAGACCCATAATATATGATACAAAACTAAGTAGTAATGGGAAAAAATACAAGATTAGGGGAAAGGAAAAAGATACTCCACCAGTGGAAGAAAACAAACAAGCAAGTAAATATATTTGTAGCAGTTTTCTCCTATAATTCTTTCAACTTATTTTTGTGTGAGATTTGACTAAGAAATGTAGAAAGATGAGGATAAAGGAAAAAAAGGTCAAAGACAATAAAAATGATCAATATTGATTCAATGCCTAATATGTGCCAAGAAATGTGCTAAATACTTTCCATATATTAACTAACTTACTATTTCTGACTGCCTTGTAAAATTCTTCCTACTTTCCTGGATGAGGGAAATGGAAATCAGCAAGGTTAAGTAACACATGAAGATCACTGTTATATCATATCTAGGCTTCATCTCTATTGTGCTCTAAGATCTTGAATTTTGTATTTTCCTACCTGTGCTTTAATTTCTTCAGGAGAAACACGATATTAGATTACACCATCAGGATAATATATCTAGGTGAAAGACATTGATGTTATGAGAACAACTTGAATACGTTTATTAAAAGATGGTTTCTAGGACCCTACCTAGAACATATTCAAGAAGATTCTCTAGACATAAAGGATCAGGAAACTAGTTTGAATATCACAGAAATTTCCAATGTTCAACATCCTCAGAAAACTAGTGAACTAAATTAAATAGCTTTTAATACATCAATAGCATTGGCTTCAGAAAAAATGGAGCTTGCTCATAATAGTTAGTGAACTATTATACCACAAAAAAAAAAAAAAAAAAAAAAAAAAAAAAAAAAAAAAAAAAAAAAAAAAAAAAAAAAAAAAAAAAAAAAAAAAAAAAAAAAAAAAAACCTCCAAAACAAACCAGAAAAAAAAAAAGCAACCAAAAATTGTCTATATTCAGGCAAGATATTTCATATTGCAACCTAGTCACTGTCCTGGAGTCTGAGATTTTCAAACAATGGAAATAAAGTACTTTGGAGGTTATATTCACAACACAAAACTGCTCCCTTCAAGTATAAATCAAGAAATACAGAGGAGGCACAATTGAGAAAGAAATTGAGGTGATCAGGAGAAATACATAGAAAAGCAAATTAAGTAGAGAAAGCGGCAGCAGGCATTTCTTAGAGTATGTTAGACAAAAGAAAATGCCAATTTGTTTTCAATAGCAGAAGTAGGCAAGTCAAAGAAATGGTGTTGCTTAAACCACTAGTTAGATCAGATGCAGCTGGATATACTAGACATTTTTAGAGTTAATACTGAAAGCCTAGATTAAATGTTAAGTACTGTAATATGTAAAGATGAATTTGTATCAAGGAAATAAGAGCCAGTATATGATATTAGGATAATGAAGAGATTGAAGGGAATTAGCCACTCCTTGCTGAAGTTTTAACTAGGATTTGAAATTAAAACAGGAGATTGCTTGTTAGTTTTACCTTGATGCATGTATCTACTAATTTTAACTGGTTTAGTAAATTGTTCATGATTCTCTTTATAGAATCTGTGTTCAGTAATTAATAGTTAATAATTTCTTATCACTTAAGTCCCAAATTAAAGAATCACTTTAAACATTTAAAACATAGGTGTCAAGATGACAGTAGAATGAACATTTCTAGTAATAATCAGAGGTTCCAGATTCAGTTGCCTTGGATAAATTCTGAGTAAGATGTCCATAAAATTAAAGAAATATAAATTTCTACATAAAGTTACTAATCCTCAGAAAAGGTATTTCTAAAATGTACACCAATATGTACATAAATATATTAATGTAAAAGAGTATTCTCAGTATCCTGGTTCAAGTTAAGTTTAGCCATTGGATGTATTTTGGCTAATAAAATGTGAGGACAGAGGGGAGCAAAAAGGGGATGGATGTAATACAACAACAATAAAAAAAAAAAAAAAAAAAAAAAAAAGTGTTACATGTCACCTCTGGATGGAAGTTTTCAGAGCCAGGACATAAGTCCATGTTCTCCTTTTTGTCATCTTGGCAACCAGCAACCTCTAAATACTAATTGTTTTATCTGCCTTCTTCACAGAATGATGAAAACAGAGGAGGCCTTCATCCATCCAATTATGGGCATGCAGCATGACTCAGATTTTAACATTTGATTTTATCTAGTCCACAAGATGTAACAATGACTTATAATTGCAGCATAAGCTAGTTATCCTGACTGATACAACTGCAGTCTAATATCTCTTAGGCCTTTATTAAAATATATAGTACTACAAATGGCCCTTTCACATCTCAGGTTAAATTCATCAGTAACTGCAAGAAATGAAATCCTATTCATGCAGTAACGACCTTATAAAAGTATTGAAGTTTCTTTACACCATATAATTCAGTAGTGATTACATAGTGCAGGTCAGGGAACTCAAAACCAAGGGTATTTCATGAAGAAAACTCAGCTGTTAGCCCTTTATGTCAGTGAGAACAGTGCTACAATCAATAGCTAGTGATAGCAGAAGAAGCTTTTATGTGATTATGGCTTAAAGTACAAACTGCTCTTTTATTGACAGCAGTCTTTTGATGTGATTCATCTAAAAGATTATATGAAGGAAGAGAACAAAATTCCCGGAAAAATATTTTATGTCAGGGAATAGTCTATATAAAGATTTTTCATTATATATATGAAAATAACCATTTAAATAAATGGTTATAAATCATTGGAAAATCAAAGACTCCTAATCTCAACAAATGAGTTAATTCCAAAATTATAAACATATTTACGATGCTGGCATGGTAGGGTAATGGCAGCAGTGAATCTCAATTTTTTAGGCACCTAACTAAATTACACAGAAATTGCCCTCAATTTTTCCTTTTTAATTTAAAGTTATTGTATTAGTTAGGATTATTCAAAGAGATAAGAAAAATAATGGGTATGTATGTATATATGGAGAGAGAGACAGACAGAGACAGAGAGAGATTAAGAGGTTGTAAAACATTGGCTCACATAATTATGGAAGCTGACAAGTCCCAAGACTTGCACTGGGCAATCTAGACACCTAGGAGACCTGAGGCAGTTTCAGATTGAAGACCAACTCAAGTCCCAGGAAGAATAGATGTTTCAGTTTGAGTCTCAAGACAGGAAAAAAACTGATGTCCCTGGTTGATAGACAAGAGGAATTCCCTCTTGCTTACTGGAGGGCCAACTTTCTTATACTATTTAGGTCCTCAACTGGTTGGATGAGGTCCACTCACGTTAGGGAGAGCAATCTGCTTTAGGCAGGACCTGATGCACAGCAAGCAATGAGAGATGGAAGGAAAGGGGACCCCTCTGGACTTGTAGGTGGATAGTTTGACAATCAAGAGGACGAATGTAGAAGACTTGTCTTGGGCAGTTGTTAGAGAAGTAGATTTCCTACCCTGCCCACCAGAATCTTAAAAAAATGGCCTTAACTGGGTTAAATAGGTTGGGTCACTTACAAGTATACCCTCCAGATGGTTTCAACCACACCTTACTCTCTCAACGCAGCTTCCTTGAAATGGCTCCCATTGTGAGAATGATGGGCAGAATACCTGTTGCCAGGGTAAGGGAAGGGCTGAGGAGCCTCTCACTGCCTGGATTCCAGCTCCATGCCTTCATCCAACAATATCATGTAGTAGAGGAAAACAAGTACAATGAAGTCCACTAAGTCAAAGGCCAAAATCAAAATATAAACGGTATGTTAGATAAAAATTTTCTATCACTTCTAGTGGACTTGATAACTGGTTATATAAGCCAATGCAGCTGAACTGCAGATTCTCGTACAATATTAATTATTGTTGTTTTAAGCTTTTTGAAGTTTTGACTGATTTCTTATGTAACAATATTTAACTTACACACCTTCTCCTTGTATCAGTTATTAGATCACCACTTCACCTCCTACATAAGCCTGACCTTGCCACTAAAGTTACAGGAGTTTTATGATTACAAATGATAAGATGATTTGTTTTCCAATTCATGAAGTTGTTCAACAAATGGTTATCAAGCACCTATTATCTGCATTATTCAAAGGCCTTGGGATATTTTGAAAAAAGTGCTATTCTGCTGGGTAAAGGGCAAGGTTGTTTATTATTAAAATATTTCATATGACTCCCCTGCAGGAACACCTCCTGAAATGGTTGGGTTGTGTTAAAGTCAGGTTGTGACTCAGGGGGAAAAAATGAGGTAATTAAGGATTAGAATGAATCACTGTAGTCAGAACAAAAATAATAGTTTCCAATATTTATTTCCTTGTATTTGTTTTTTCCCTAGGGATGAGAATAGTATCTGAATTGATTAAATAATATTTACATATTGCATTTGATTGATGTGCCTTCTTCTAACTACCACATTTTGTTTAACTTACATTTGGAAAATACTGCATCAATTGTTCTAAAGCCCTTTCACTATGGATTTTGTATACTGCATACGCAGAATGTTGTTTATTGAATATGTTCCCCTGCCCTTTGCATTTTCTGTAAACTGGATGTTAGATGGGGAGGTTAAGGTTTAATTAATCTCAATTATCTGGCAACACAAGAAAACTTCCAGAGGAGTTATTTTTTTTAATAATAAAAAAATCTTTCCTGTTTCCAAAATCATTATTCATGAAGTCCAGAAGTTAAACATATGGATATCTATGTGTGTGTACTTCTTGTGCAACTAGCCTCCTAATAAGCTTTTTCCCCTGAAGATAAAGCTGACAGTTATAGTCATTACCATAGATAAAGCAAAAGGTCATGGGTTTGATTCCTAGTCAGGGCACCTGCCTGAGTTTGGGGTCGGTCCCAGTTGGGGCACTTTTGAGAGGCAATTGATCAATGTTTCTCTCTCAAGCCAATGTTTCTCTCCCTCTCTTTCCTTCTTTCTTACCCTCTCCCTTACTCTCTCTAAAAATAAAATATTTCAGGAAGTTAAGAATAATATAAGAATGGGTGAAATCAGGGAACATATATAAAATAAAGTATTTTTTAAAAAAATAAAAGTATTATTTAAAAAAAGTATTTTTTTTAAATAATGAATAAAGCCAGCTTTATTATCAGAGAAGAAAAGAGTCTTACATTCTGGGAAATGACCCAAGCTTTACAAACATAGTTACTATTCTCACCTGCCATAGATGTCCTCAATGTCCAGAAATGTTATCTTTGAAAAAGGACCCAAAAGAGATAATTATTAATCCCCTTCCCACCTATTACTAAATTTTGGTCTCAGCTTTAACATCTGACAAATATCTATTTAATATTTGATCTGCTACAAAAATAAGTCAAGAGCCTCATATTCACAAGGACATTCTATTATGTAAAATCTGCTCAGAATGCAGCTATATAAAACATTATCAAGGTTATTTGAATGAATAAATCAGATTTAAAATAATACAAATATGCATTTGAATGTCCTTTGATATCCTCTTCAAAGAATCTTTTGCTTTGCAAATATAATGGCTTCAATCATGTCAAATCATTTTCATTAGTTTTAAACTGGGCAATAGACAGAAGTCACATACAATAAGACATAATATATAAGGGAAATACAATAATATTGGTGCATTTTTACCAGAAAAAAATTTTAGATGGCTAATAACATAACATGCTCTAGCACCAAGCTATGCAATGTTTTTAAAGAATAGCTGAAATAAAAATAAATAATAATTAAAGTGTTTTGGTTGTGTGCCACACTGAATATATGTAATTTCATAAATTCATTTTTGTAATTTTTACTATAATCTTATGTAATATTTATATTGATGCTCCCAAATTAATATGTGTAAATTGAGACATAAAAAGTTTAAGTAACTTTCTGTGACAGCTTCAACATAATACCATTTATTAAGGTCCTTGTGTAGGTGCTTTTCACATTGATTCTTGGCTGATGTTGTGGCTCACTTTAACCGATAAAATACAGCAACAGACATTAAGACAACCCAGGTACAATTTTCAGGAAGCCCTAGTAGCTTCTACTTTTACCTTTTTTTGGAAGCTCTGAGACACATGTAATTAGCTCAACTATGCTACTGAAAAATACTACATGGAAACACCATGAGAAAAGCCATCTTGAGAGAGAGAAATTCAGCTGTCCTCATGGATGAGCTGAACCCAGATTTTAGGTCATCCCACCAAGATACCAGGTAAGAGGGACCATCTTTAATGATTCTGCTCCAACTCCCTTCTACTAACCCTACATGAGACACCCTGAACTCAACCAGGGAAAAATATCCATCTGAGCTACGTCTTAGGTAGTTCAAGCTGCTATAACAGAACATTACAGACAAGGCGATTTAAAGAACAAATGTTCACTCCCCAAAGCTCTGGAGAATGAGCGATGAAAGGGCAGCACACTGGCAGATTCAGTGCCCAGTCAGAATTCTTTTCCAGGCTTGCAAACTGCCACCTTCTTGCTGCATCCCCCTGTGGCAGAGAAAAAATGGACGCTGGTCTCTTCTTCTTTTATGGTCACTAATCTCATTATGGGGGTCCTACTCTCATGACCTCATCTACACCTAATTATCTCCCCAAAGTCCCCACCTCCAAATACCATCATATTAAGGATTAGGGTTTCAACACATGAATTTGGCGTGGGGAGTGTAAACATGCTGTCTATAATATGTTGTTTCCTCTGCCTAAAATGTATTTATCCTAGATACCAACCAACCTCATTCCCTTACTTCTTTCAAGTCTCTTTTTAAATATTCTATTTAAAATTATAGTGCAACTGCTCAACCTGGCTGTCCCTGCCTCTCAACCCCATTTTAATTTTCCCCACAGAGAACTACCACAGGTTTTGTTCAGTTTGTTTATTTTCTAGTAGAATGTATGTGATGAAGACTATTATTTGTGTTTCTTACATATTATAGTCAGAGTAAAAATTATTACTTGTTGAACACATGAATAAATGAATGTCTGTAGACAATCAGATCTACTCACAGATACCCTAGACTTCCTGGGATTATATTTGTAGCTGAGACAAGAGAACTGAGAAAAATGAGCTTCCCAAGTCTCCATAGAACAGCTTTCTGTGTTTCCCAGTGGCCTGGTCCCTCTAGTTGACTAAGGAATGCATTTAGAATTCCACCTTTGCAGTTCCTTTCATTCATTAGGCATCTTTGTTATTCATTAATTATGCTGGGACTTACTGGGTGCTTATAGGCCACCAAATTCTGTTTTATTAGGCTATCCCCAATAGAATAATCCCGGTTCTGAAAGGGAATTACCTCGGTGTATCCCGCCCTGAGGAAATCTACAAACCAGCCATTTTAACTTTGGAAAACCTGATAGGATAAAATTATTCAAAATACCAAGAGGTGTCTGACTTTTCTTTTTTTCTTTCAGTCATCTTTTAACTTCATGCTGATATACTCTGAGATCTAATATTGACCGTGCAGTTGTTTACCCATGCATCTATAGGTCAATGACTAAGTATTTTGATAATCTCCACCATCATTTATTTTCTCTCAAAGAAAGACTATAACACAAAAGAATACAAAAGAAGAGATAGTGTCCCTAGGACCTAATAAAAATGATATTAAAGTCTGAGCTATGAGAAGAATAGGAAATAAACTTGCAGCGAGGACACAATGGTGTCCAAGACAGGGAAGATGCCTTATTAAGAAAGTAAATTTGGTTACTATGACCTAATATTTCATTTCTTAAAAAATGATGTTTGCCCTTGCAAGAAAAGCTATTAGTTAAATAGGTTATTATTTTAATACATCAATACTAGTGGATCAGTTAGCCTATAGCTCCCACTGCTAGAAGTATTGAAAGGGATACTTGAATTAAAAGAGCCCTGGCTGGAGTGAATAAGGTGCCGACCTGTGAATCCAAAGAATGCTGGTTCGATTCCCCAGTCAGAGCACAAAACCAGGTTGCAAGCCAGGTCTCTCTCTAGTCAGGTCCTTAGCTGGAGGCAGGTGAAAGGCAACCATTGATACTTCTCTCCCTTTATTCCTCTCTCCCTGCCTTTCTCTCTAAAAATAATAAATAAAGTCTTAAAACAAAAACAAAAACAAAAGAAAAGAAAGAAATGTATTTTTCTGGCTCCGGGGATGGATATAAAAGTACATTTCTCTTACCTTACCTCCACTTCCCCCTTACCCTGGTAACTGAAATTCAGGATCAGACATTATACGTGTTGGACATTTCTTGAGATTATATAGACCATACTTGAGCCATTGAAAAGATTTTAAAAAGACCTTCCAAGGAAGGTATTTTTCATTACAGAGAAAAGATTGGAATTTCAGACCAAGAGAGCTTGGGTAGCTGAAGAGGTATGTTCCAAACTAAAGATGAAAAATTAGACTAGGATGAAATATTCCCCTGTGGACTCTGTCTCCCAGACCAAAGAAAGATTATGGCATCCAGAACCTTAATCTTTAACCTCCTACAGTGTAATACCCTTCTACAATTGCTCTACTCCATCAGCAGAAAAATGTTCATGTTGTACATGCAATGAAAGCACATTGGCCAAATGCTGGATGGACAAGGGTTAAATCTCTATTCAGCCAAAGCCAAGACTAGAGTAAGATATCCCCATCATAGAATGAGCATTTGAAATACAGGGATACATCTAAAATATATCCAAACAGTATGAAGCAGCATTACAATTTTATTATTTCAATGTGCTGTGGTGACATTTTTAAAAGTTTGGTATTAAAGGCAAAAAGAAAAAGATTTCAACATTCTCACTTGCAAGTTGTTCTGCAGACGGTACACTGAACTCTCACAATAATGTACACTTTCAACTGAAGTTAATGGAAGCACAAGATGAATTTCTGCCAGCACAACCTCTCTATAGGTTCCTGAATTATGATGTTGCAACCAAGTTTTCATGCTTTCTTTCTACTCTAATGCAAGTAACCCAGCTCAAGATCAAAATACATTGGTCTCCCCTTTAATTTCTGGACTTTAAGATTTAATCAGTAGTGATGTTGCAACTTCATTGAGGCAATCTCACACACTGGCTTTATGCATTTTACGAAGATGCTTTCAGTATATTTTCAGAAACTACCTTGTCCTATTTTGTATCTATCATTTTTGCATGCACTCGCTGTTTTGTACAATCACATGAAGAACTTTTGTCCTTAAACCTCAGCTCAAGCACTGTGACTATGTGGGTATCTGAATTTTCAATTGTATATCAGGTTTCCTTGTGTGAATACCAATTTTAACATTTTCACATCAGGACAGAATAAAGGCATCATGAGAGAAATACCTGCATTCTCGAAATTGCCATCTCGGCTATACTACAGCAGGTTTCACAAAATGAACTATATTCTTTAAAGCACTTGCAATTGTTAGTGTCTATACTGGCATTGTTATATTATGCAGCATATTTATATTGGTATTTCTATCTGCAAAGTATGGAAATAAAATGTTCTTGAATTTTGCACATCTTGTCTAAATATGTGATGTAGACAATCTAAAATGTTTTGTACTTCATGCAGTTTTCCTGTGGCTGAAGAATGATGATGAAAGAGACCCACTATCCCTCTGCTATACGCAATAGTCCTGTGACAACTGACATGTATAAATAACATATGGCAGGACTCCTATATCATTCATACCCTCACCAGGCCAGTTATATTATCAATGACTTATATAATGTTGAAGTAATTAGCTCCTCAGCTTTCCAAAGGCCATGGCATAGCACGCTGTAAAATATTAATTTTATTTTTGCATAGTGTACCTTCCTAAGGTCTCCTTGGATAGTCTGGGGGGTTTAGCCTTGTGGAGACTCATGGGATGGATGCGCAAAGGGAAGGAGAGCAAAGGTACCCCATGTCCTGGTACAGCAGGGTCCTTCATCTCACTCAGTGGGGCAGATTGCCCGGCAATGGTCAATCCTACAGAGGATGATTCATGGCTAAATCTACAACAGCATACACAATAGTGAGGGAAATTTGTCATTTTTCTACTCATCTTGCAGTATCTTTTCAAGTATGTTTTCACAGCAAACAGCCTTGAAAGATAGAAGTGGCATCTCACATTGGGTCAGAAAAACGGATTTGTTTCCCAACCAAAATAATAAAAATAAGCTTTCCTTCAGGGATAAAAATTAGGCAGGTTTGATAGCAGCTCATTCTAAAACCAAGTTTTCTAAGCTTAGCTGCCCTCAGCTCTGACAAGGAGCCGCTGTGTGCTTGGTGTTCACCTGGGCTTGCTTCCGTGTCAGCTACACCAGCTCTGGGCACCAGGGAGCCGGTGCCAAGGTTCAGGAGGCTTGCTGTTGGTGAGAAATAAATTGTCCAGAAGTGCATCATTTTTTTCTCGATTCTATTTGTGAGAATGTGACAAGTAAACCTAGCAATTCTGTTGTTGGTTGGGGATTTGACAGACTGGATGGACATCCCGGAGAGCACATCATCAAGAAAGAACATATGACCAAACTTTTGCATTGTGTTTGTAGGCTTAAGAAGCTGTTTCTTCTCTTAGGGAGAGAAGAGGCCAGCCAAAAAATTGTGCTTGCTTTACTTAAGTTGCAAGTTGCCTCAGATGAATTGTTCTACCTATTGTTTATGGACATATGGTCAAAACATGACAGTTAAAAACAACAGAATATTGATACTAATGCCAAATAAGCTCATTTTATTTGGGTATGGGAAAGAAAAGTAACTAGACCAGGATAATTTTATAACAATAACATGGATGAATATCCCACAATAAAATGTTTGCTGCCTTATTTAACATGGTAGTGACCATAAATAGTCAGGAATTCAATAATAATAATAATAAAATAATAATAATAAATAACCAACTAAGACATTTAGACTAGAAACAGAGGGCTATATTTTAAATGCCACACTTGTTTCAGACATTTTTCTTTGATGTTTCCAGAGGGTAAGACATTTATGAGCTGCAATGGGTTTATGATAACACTATAGACATGTGCATTTGCTTTAATAATAGCATTTGCTTTAATAATAGCATAGCTTATATCAGTGAGGTCGCATTTGCTTTAATAATAGCATAGCTTGTATCAGTGACGTAGCTCCACAAATTACATCCACTCTTTTTTACCAAAGTTATTGCAAATTCCAAGCTGTCATAAGCATGTCTGGATACTTTTGACTACAATATTTACTATTTGTACCCAAAATGGTAAATGTCATTGAACTTACTTAAATTTAATTTTGGTGCTGGTAGTTACAGAATCTCTATGTATCGTTTCTTCTTATAGATATGTATTATTTTTATGTTTATTTTATTTTTATTGTATTTTTCCATTACCATTTATTCCCTTTATGCTCCCCACCATAATCACCACACTGTTGTCCATGTTCTTGAGTCCTTTTTTCTTTTTTGCTGTATCCCTCCACCGCCTAAATCCCTCAGAGCTGTCAGCCTAATTTCTATCTACGAATCTTATCTTTATTTTGCTTGTTACTTCAATTTGTTCATTAGATTCCACATACAAATGAAATCATATGGTATTTGTCTTTTTCTGAATGGTTTATTTCATTTACCATAATGTTCTCTAGGTCCACCCATACTGTCACAAAAGGTAGAATTCTGTTCTTTTTATCACTGAGTAGTATTCCATTATGTAAATGTCTCATAGTTGTTTAATCCAATCATCTCCTGATGGACAGTTGGGGTGCTTCCAAGTCTTGTTTTTTTAAATATATTATAAATAAGTTTGTGTTTATGAGAGATAATTTGAAAATGTTGATACCAAAATTAAGAAAATTAAATATCACTCATAATTGCAATACCAAAGTCAATCTCTGTTAATTTAAAGCATACATTTCCAGTTTTAAATTTCATATCCTTTTCTACAATTAACCATTTATTACCATTATACTTCTATTTCATTAATATTTTTCAAAATCAATGTAATTGTTATAAAAGTATGCTGCAATGTACTTATCAGTGGAATATGTAACATAATGATGAATGAGTCAAGGAAAAAAAAAAGTGTAAAAATGATTAAGGTAAAGTGCATCCTGAAAAATTGGGTCTATTTTCCCTTTTAGTGACAGAAAATTTTAGCCATCCTCCAGAATCTGGTCTCTTTTCCCCTGAACTCATAACTGGGGAATTCAGTACAATGGAATTGGGAGTCATAGCACATATCAGTTGTTAGTTGTCCCTTCTGTCCTCAGTTTGGAATGCAAATAGAAGAGCAACTTAGTACTGAACAAAACTACCCTAGGAAGACCCTCTCTTACAAAGAATCCATACTTGAATGACTCAGCTGTATTGACCCATAGTACTCATTCAGGGCTAATTGAAAGAGAAATGCACTTTGTTCTCTATGCTATATTATATCAAATCTTTTCTTTACGGCAGACTTTCCCAACCAGTACTCTTCCTACTTATATAACTGTACATTTTTCACAGCAGTATTTTATATTTCTGTTTAGTTTTCTGCCCTGTCAATTAAGGGACATTTTTTAATAATCCCAGAATTTATAGTGGTCCCTAAAATTTTACTTTTTCTTCCTGTTACCTCTTCTTAAAGATTATTTTACTATTTAAATTCTAATCTTTAAAAATATTACTTGTGATAGTGCAGAAGACCTATTGGATCATGCTAGATTGACTTATAATCATTCATTTATTCTACATTATTACATGTCTGCAATAAAATAAATACTGCTGCTTATTCAGGAAACACTGATAAGAGATCACTGACCTTTGTGAACAGATCATGTGTAATAGAGAATTTAAAAATGAAGCATTATGGGTTTTATTTTGTTTTTAAGATAAAGGGGAAGAGAGAAAGAAAGAGAGGGAGAGAAGCATCTCTCATACCCCTAACTGGGGATCTGGCCCGCAACCCAGGCATGTTCCCTGACTGGGAATTGAACTGGTGACCTTTTGGGTCACAGGCTGGCATTCAATCCATTGAGCCACACCAGTCAGGGTCACTGTGAGTGTTATAATTATCAACCTTATCCCTGTTTCAAAAGTTGTAGGAACTTCCTAGAGGAAGTAATATCAACACTGATTCCTAAAACATAAGGCAATATCCAGCTGAAGAAGAAAGGAGGGTAGAAAAAAGTGTCAACAGCAATATAGTGAAAATGAGGGAAAGTACCTAAGTGTACTAACCTTTAATGTTTTTGCATCTTTCGGGTCTATTATTTATTTTACCCTCCCCATATTTTCCTTCTCCTAATTCAGTGACTATTCTAAGCAGTAAGATGGTACTTATCAGAATAATGGAAAAATAAAATTTTATTTTTGTTTTTGTTTTTTCTTATTGACCTCATTCAAAATTAGCTGGGGAACAAACCCTTCATCTTACATGCAATTTATATGTCTCTTATGCCATAACATTACTATTCTCTACAAAAGTGACGTATACTTGTAGGATGTTTAAATTTATGGCATTTGTGCATGAAGAAGCATGATTTTCCAAGTGCTTTTGGTGGCTCCTTAAAGATGGATGAGCCATTCAATCATTTGTCTGAGTTTGTGTGTTTAAAGCTGGAGGGAATAAATGGGCCTTTAGTGTGGTCTCTAGGTCATATAATCAATCTGCAAACTCTGGAGTTAAGCAATGATGGTACCTGATTGATAGCACAGGAGCAAATGACTTCAGATACTTCTGGCCTTCCCTCCAAAAACTCTAAAAAATAGGTGTTCAGGTCTATTGCAATTAAATGTTTGAAAGGTGATTGAAGTGACTTATGTTTCAGGTTTTGTGATGAAATAACACTGTTGTTTATTTTATATGCATTCAAATATTGCCGTAAGCCTTTTATATGAATAAAGGATCATTATATTTGAAAATTTATACATATATAAAATACATAAATTGATGAGTACAACATATATATTATATTGATATAAAGAAGTCTTCCAAAAATCTATAAAAGAATATTGAAAATTCACTAAATGTATACTCTTTGGTATGGGAGATTTTGATACATTTTAATTTGAAATTAAAATTTTGAATCAACAGCTATTAGTTATAAACTTAAAAGTCAATGTACTTATTATTATATAAAATTATAGTAATTATACTCATAACTGCAGTCCAAAGTAAAATTGCTTAGAAAAATGCTCTGAACAGAGAAAAAAAAATGATTTTTTAAAAATCACTCATTAGCATTAGAAGATTCCTATTTTTGAATAATAAAACAAAGTAAATATAAAGTCAAGTGATTACATTTATGTAATTCAATTTTAAAATTAAACTTTACAAAATGAAATATAACATTTAAAATGCATATGCTTTACAATCCAAAGATGCAGCTAATATAATGGTATAGATGCAATTCTATGAATAGAACATTTTCTGTTTTAGAAGAAATGAGTTTAAAAATTAAAAATTTTTAGAAGAGTGTTTTTATTCATTAGTTTTAGAGAGAAGGGCAGGGAGGGAGGAAGAAAGGAAGAGAAAGATCAATGTATGTTTGCCTTTCACCTGCCTCTAGCTGGAGACCTGGCTTGCAACCTGGTTATGTGCCTTGATTGGGAATCAAACCAGCGACCTTTGGATTTGCAGGCTGGCACTTATCCCACTGAGCCACCAGCTAGAACATAAAAATATTTTATTTCTTTTCTTTTTTAAAATATTTTATTTAGTATTTTTAGATAGAGAGGAGGGGAGAGATGCAGAGATATGGTTGCCTTTCACCTGCCTCCAGCTAAGGACCTGGCTGGAGACCTGGCTTGCAACCTGGTTATGTGCCCTGGCTGGGGAATCGAACCAATGACCTTTGGGTTCGCAAGCTGGCACCTTATCCACTGTGCCACCAGCCAGGGCTAAAAATTATTTTAAAAAGTTAAAAATAAAGGCTTCTTTTTATAAATAAACCAAATGAGAAAACAAATGTGATGTTTTCATGACTTAAAACATTAAAAAATTGTGCCAATTTGTTTTTGTTGTATGGTTATTTTCTCTCACTTAGTGCCATCATTTAATCAATGCACATTGTTATTAAAAATTGTATAGAAGAATCCAAGATGGAGGCATAAGTAAACATGCTGCATCTCCCTCCACAACCATAAAAAGGGTACATCTACCTCAAAACTATAGACAACCAGAAATTCCAGAATATTGAGCTGCACAGAAGTCCAACAAACAAAGATATAAAGAAGAAGTACTCACCCAGATAAGTAGGAGGGGCTGAGTCAGGACGGAAGGGACACAGTTTGGTGGCATGGCAGCAGACCAGACTGCAAAGTTCACAGTTCCAGTGCTGGGAGTAAATAAAGCCTCATTGCTTCTGACTATAAAAACCAGTGGGGAGTGGACTGAAGGAAGAAACTGCCAGTCTCTCAGCAGAGACTGTTTGTTTAGAGGTCCCCATGGTCCTGGAACAACTGCAGACCCACCCACTCAGAGAACCATGCCAGGAAAATAGCTAGAGAGGTGCCAGTCTCATATGGGAAGCAGAAGTGACTGGAAAAGGGGTGAGTGCTGAGCAAGCGGCATTGCTCCCTCTCAGACCCCTCCCTGTCACACAGCGCCACAATGTGGTGAAACTGGTTACCCTAAACTGAGGAGTTCCTAAGGCTCCACCCCTTACAGAGTAACAGGCACAACAGCTCTGCCTAAGACATAAGAGGCAAACACAGGAGCCTCTTAAGTTGAGGAGACAGAAAACTATGGCTCAAAAAAAGGGAACAGATCAAGATCCCAATGAGTGAACTAATCAACAAAGAAATGGCCAGCCTGACAGATGAACAAATAGCCAGTGTAACAGACACACAGTTTAAAACACTGGTGATAAAGATGCTCACAGACTTGACAGATATGCTTAAAGACAGCAAACACAAAAGGGAAGAAGTGAAGGCTAGGCTAAGTGAAACAAGGAAAATCCACACAAAACCAATGGAGAAGGGAAGGAAAACAAGGTTCAGATCAACAATTTGTTATGTATCTAAGAAATAAATAATCAACCAGTACAGAAAGAGGAAACAAGAATTGAAAAAAAAAAAAAAATGAATAGGTGCTTAGGAACTTCTGAGACAGCTTTAAATGTGCCAACATCTCAATCAGAGGGGTGCCAGAATGAAAAGAGGAAGAGCAAAAAATTGAAAACTTATGTGGAAAAATAATGAAGGAAAACTTCCCAAATTTGGCCCAGGAGGCACAGGGACTTCCAAACAAGCTAGATCCAATCAGACTACACCAAAACACATCATAATTAAAATGCCATAGACTAAAGATAAAGAGAGAATCTTAAAAGGAACAAGAGTAAAGAAGAGAGTTACCTACAAAAGTCTTCCTCTAAGACATCTAAATTGTTTACAATTTCAAGTTATTAGTATATGAAGTAAACCCATCTCACGCTGATGAATGTAGCCCCCACAGATTATCTGAATTATAAAATTAGACAGGTTTATATGTCTGAGATGGTGAATTCTTTATTATGAAACAGTGAAACAAAAATTAAAATCATTGTTTAATTTTACTTAATTTGAATTAATTTCAATTTTATTTTTTCCATGACCATTTATCCCCTTTATATCCATTTTTATCTCCACCCACCCCCTTTTTCCTGCAATTGCCACATTGTTGTCCATGCCCATGAGTCCTTTTCCTTTTGTATTTAGTTCCACCCACAACTTCTATCCACTATCTGTCAGCCTGCTCTCTATAAGTCTGTCTCTATTTTGCTTGTTAGTTCAGTTTGTTTGTTAGATTCCACATATGACTGAAATCATATGGTATTTCTTTCTCTGACTGGCTTATTTTATTTAATTTTAAATAGAAATTGAAGAACTATTTGCATTCATTTCAGCTGGAAAAATAGATTAAATTTTTACTCCAGATTTCCATTTTCTCTAAAATGGAACAGAAATCAAAGGCAGATTTTAATTCCATGCAGCTCTAAAATGACATAACTAATTTTAGAAACATCACTCAATTAAATATCCTATGAATGCTTGTTGCATTATCTATTAATCACCTATAAATTAGTTTATCTCTAATGAATTATTTATATATTAATTAAAATTATAATCCACTAATATTTTATTGAATTAAAGCACTAATATATGCTTTAATCTAATAATTAAATTTAATAATTTAATTAAAGTACTAAAATATGACATTTTAAACTACCCTGGTTGTTATTTTTTTTAATGTTAATGCTGTTATTACTTAAGAAAAAAATAGCTTTGTGATTAAAAATCTAACATTCAAATTCTTTTTAGCAGTGTACATTGCATGTGACCAACATTTAAACAGTTGAAATTTGTTTGATCTGTTTGACTTGTTAACAGTTAATGAAAACACTAATTACAGAAAAGCATAATTTGTTAAATATTAAGAATATATTGGACCAGATAAAATAACATATCTTTAGTGTGTCAAATTTTCACACTTGATATTACCTGTATTTACATGTGTTATTCCAAAAGGTATATGACGTTTGAAAAGAATAAAACAATCCCATATTCAGCCTTGTATCCCTATTAGGACTACAGGGTAAATAGAGAGGTTTGTTAAATGTGTTTTTCTTAATTTATTTTTTATTGTTGTTTTAATACAATTGTTTTATTTTTTTCCCAATTGCTCTCCCCTGCCCCACCCTCCTCATCCTCCCTCTCATAGTCAATCACCATCTCATTGTCCATGTCCATGGGTCTTTCACATTGACTACTCCACTAAACCCTGACCCTACGCCCCTCTCTCTCTCCTAGTCACCATCATTCTGCTCCTTTTTTTTTTTTTTTTCCCATGTCTCTGATTTTGTTCTGCTCATCTATTAGTCTCCTGTATTAAGTGAAACCATATGGTATTTGTCTTTTGCTGCCTGGCTTATTTCACTAAGCATGACACTTTCCAGATCCATCCATGCTATCACAAATGGTAGGAGTTCCTTCTTTCTCTCTGCTGCATAGAGCTCCATTGTGTAAATGTACCAAAGTTTTTTTGTCCGTTCATCTACTGATGGACACGTAGGCTGTTTCCGGCACTTGACTATTATAAATAGAGCTGCTATGAACATAGGGGTACATAGGTTCTTCTGAATTGGTGTTTTAGGATTCTTTGGGTATAATACTAGCAGTGGAATTACTGGGTCATAAAGCCACTTCATTTTAGTTTTTTGAGAAAATTCCATACTGTTTTCCATAGTGGATGCACCAGACTTCATTCCCGCTGGCAGTGTACTGGAGTTTCCTTTTCTCTACACCCTCGCCAGCACTTGTTTGTTGATTTGTTGATGATGGCCAGTCTGACAGGTAAGAGGTGGTATCTCATTGTGGTTTTAATTTGCACCTCTCTGATGACTAGTGATGTTGAGCATTCTTTCATATGCCTATTGGTCCTTTGTATGTCCTCCTCAGAGAAGTGTCTGTTCAGGTCCTTTGCCCAGTTTTTAATTGGGTTGTCTGTCTCCCTTGTGTTGAGTCATATAAGTTCTTTACATATCTTGAAGATCAAACCCTTGTCTGAGATGTCATTGGCAAACATGTTTTCCCTTACGATTGGTTTCCTTTTAATTTTGCTGATGTTTTCTTTAGCTGAGCGGAAACTTTTCAGTTTGAGGTAATCCCATTTGTTTATTCGCTACTTTATTTCCCTTGCCCTGGGTGAGATATCAGTGAAAATATTGCTGGTGGGATATCTGCTATTTTTCTGTCTATGTTTTCCTCTAGGACTTTAATGGTGGAGTGACTTATGTTTAAGTCTTTTATCTTGAGTTTATTCTGGTGTATGGTGTAAGTTGGTGATCTAGTTTCATTTTTCTGTATGTTCCTGTCCAATTCTCCCAACACCACTTGTTGAAGAGGCTATTTGCATTTGATTTTATGTTCCTTCCCTCTTTGTTGAATATTTATTGCTCATAGAGTCCTGGATTTGTTTCTGGGCTTTCTATTCTGTTCCATTGATCTGTATGTCTGTTCTTGTGACAGTATCAGACTGTTTTAATTACAATGGCTTTGTAATAAAGTTCATATCCAGTATAGTGATTCCTCCTACTTTGTTCTTCTTTCTCAAGGTTGCTTTAGCTATTTAGGTCATTTTTTAGTCCATATACATTTAAAAAAAAATTTTCTAGATCTGTGAAGTATAGCATTGGTATCTTAATAGGTATTGTGATGAAGCTATAGATGGCTTTGGATAGTATGGACATTTTTATGATGTTAAGTCTCCCCATCTGTGAACATGGCATACATATGCTTCCATTTATTTGTATCTTCCTTAATTTCTTTCTTCAGTGTTCTGTAGTTTTCTAAGTATAGGTCTTTATGTCCTTGGTTAAATTTATTCCTAAGTACTTTATTTTTCTTGTTACTATAGTAAATGGGATTTGTTTTCTAGTTTCTTTCTCTGATGTTTCATTGTTGGTGTATAAAAATGCCTTAGATAGCTGGATTTTGACTTTGTATCCAACTATTTTGCCAAATTCACATATTAGTTTGAGTAATTTTTTGGTGGAGTCTATAGGGTTTTCTATGTACACTATCATGTCACCTGCAAATCATGATAGTTTAATTTCCTCCTTTCCAATTTGAATGACTTTGATTTTATTTTCTTATCTGATTGCTATGGCTAGAACTTCCAACACTATGTTGAATAGAAGTGGAGAGAGTGGTCAGCCTTGCCTTGTTTCTGATCTTAAGAGAAAGACTTTCAGTTTTTGCCCATTGAGTATGATGTTGGTTGCAGGTTTCTTATATAAGGCCTTTATTATGTTGAGGTATGTTCCCTCTACTCCCATCTTGCTGAGCGATTTTATCATGAATGGGTGCTACAGATTTATAGCAATACAGGCCTACCTAAATAGATCTGAAAAGGCTTATACAAACAACCTAACCATAAAGCTACAAGAACTAGAGGAAGAATAACACCAAAACAAACAAATATACAAACAAACAAACAAAAAACAAACAAACCAAAGTGAGTAGAAGGAAGGAAATAACTAAGATCAGAGCAGAATTAAATGACATAGAAACAAAAAGAACAATTTAAAGGATCAATAAATCCAGGAGCTGGTTCTTTGAAAAGATAAACAAAATTGGCAAGCCATTTTCCAGACTCATAAAGACAAAAAGAGGGAGGACTCAATAAAATCAGAAACGACAAAGGGGAAATCACAACTGATATCACAGAAATACAAAGGATTGTAAGAAATTACTATGAACAGTTATATGACAAAAATTTTGACAATCTGAGTGAAATGGACAAATTTCTGGAAAAATACAATCTTCCGAAACTGAATCAGGAAGAAGCAGAAAGCCTGAATAGACAAATAACAACTAGTGAAATTGAAGCTGTAATCAAAAAACTCCCAATACACAAAAGCCCTGGACTAGATGGCCACATAGGTGAATTTTACCAAACATTTAGGGAAGAACTAACTCCTATCCTAAGAAGAGGGAACACTCCCAAACTCTTTCTTTGAGGACAATATTATGCTAATCCCAAAACCTGGTCAAGACACAACAAAGAAAGGAAACTACAGGCCAATATTGCTGATGAACATAAATGCTAAGATCCTCAACAAAATACTGGCAAACCAGATCCAGCAATACATATATTAAAAAGATCATACAACATGATCAAGTGGAATTCATCCCAGGGATGCAAGGATGGTACAATATTTGCAAATCAATAAATGTAATACACCACATAAACAAAATGAAAGACAAAAACCATATGATCATATCAATAGATGCTGAAAAAGCATTTGTTAAATGTGTTTTTGAATGAATATTTGTTCCATCATTGTCTATTGTTCTTTGGTGTGATCAAGTACAATATTTGAATTTAATAAAAGTATATTTTGGCTCTTCATTTCCTCATTATTGATGAGCTGTTTTATTTTATTTTATTTTATTTTATTTTTTAAAATTTTATTGTTGTTGTATTACATCCATCCCCTTTTTGCTCCCCTCTGTCCCCCTCCCCACCCACCCATTCCCCCCAAAGTCAATCCCACCTGTTGTCCATGTCCATGTTTCCTTTATACTAGGTTCTTGTTTAAGCTGCTCCCTGTTTTATTTTATTAAGAAATCTGTACATTTTCATACTAGTCCACGTGTATTGCACATACATATTAACCTTGTTTCTTCTCTCCTGCTTGTGTTTTAGGCAAGATTGCAAATTCTTTCAGACTGGCTCTACCATTTCAAGAAGTATAAATAACCTTGCATTTGAAAACAATATACTGAAGAGGATGTAGAGCATCAGTTTATGAAACTTTTTCAGTTACTATGCAATTAAAAAAACTAGCCATCAACTATTTCTTCAGATATTTAAATATCTAGATGTATGAGTGAGTAAGAGAAACAAGTTCGTTTAGTCAGATAGTCATCAAATATGCATTCAGTGTTTATAATAAGTAATTCAATATGTTCCTTGGGATGAGTAAGACATGGACACTCTCAGGAATTATCTCACCATTTAGGAGGCAAAATAAGACAAGTGTGTATATAAAATAAAATTAAATGCAATTTAAAATATAGCACTATAGCTAAGACAGAACAAAGGAAGACAACATGGACTCAGTTGAAAAAGAGCAATTAAGAAATAAAAGATTTAGTATTTGAAATGGGACTTGAGGTGTATATGACTTTCACAGGTAGAGATAAGTGAAGGGATCAGAGAAGTACATTATAGCAACAAAATAATAAGAAAGTCAAGGACACAGGAGCTTTTGAAGATGTACATCAGAATATGAATGAAAATATAAATATGGAGCACAAAAAATTGAATAGCAGTTAAAAATTTCTAAATTTATTTAAGAAGATTTGAGAAATTCCTGGAAGAGATTGAAGAGTGTGACATATTCAAAGCAGTGTTCTATTATTTCTATTATTGTAAATCTGGATGACAATGATTAAAGAGGAGGAGGAGAGGAGAGAGAGAGAAAGAAGAGAAGAGAAGAGAGATTGAATGGATTGAGTGTTTGAGTGACTGGGCAATTATAATTTCGTAGGTAATCAATAATGAAGATGCCATAAGGTAGTGGTTGTTTTATTATCCAGGTACAACATAATGATGATTTGGTCAACTATAGACCACATATACAATGGTCTTATAAGATTACAATGAAGCTGAGAAGTTCCTATCACGTAGCATCTTAATATCACAGCACAGCGCATTACTCGTGTTTTTGTAGTGATGCTGGTGTAAACCCATCTACTGTGCTGCCAATCATATAGAAATATAGATAGCACATAAAATTTTGTACCGTACATCATACATCATACTTGGCAGTAATAATAGATAACCATGTTACTACTTTACATGTTTATTATGTTATTTTAATGTTAGTGCTCTCCTTCTATTGACAAGTACAAACCTTGCTGTAACACAGTGTGCCATGTTCTGCCAGCAGCAGCCTCATGGGTCTCATGTTTACTGTGATTACTCTTGTGCTCTACTTAACCCCATGTTGTTCAGTTCAATATGGCCCTTAAATATACAAAATCCTTTACTAATGTTGTCATTCCTTCTGCATTCTTATGCAAGTGACATGAAGAGGTACTATTTGAAGAATAACACACCTTTCCATTTTGCTTATTGTTGGTAATGCTCTTAGACACCCTCCTTTTATTAATGGTCTTCATCTCAATATCAAAGTGATGTTTGTTCCTCCAAACACCACCTGTTTGGATCTAACCAATGGATCAAGGAATTGCAACAGCTTTTGGGACCTGCCTGAGAAGGACCTTTGCCCAGCCTGTTGCTGCAACTGAGAAAGACACTGAGATGACACTGGTGAAATTCCAGATGGATTACAACATCCATGTCTGCATCAAGACTCTTGCTTGGGCTTGGGGTGATGTCTCCAAGGGGTATATGAATGGCATCTGGAAAACGATTCTCAATAGTTTGTCCATAACTTCTAAGTCTGTAGAGGTTACAGAAATCTAGGTCCCAAGTTTAAAAACATGGACCCCAACACTGAAAGGTTTTCATTAATGAAGAGGAATGTTCATGGTGTTTTCTTTGCTTACAAACAAATTTAGTAATGGAAAAAAGAAACACCTGAAGCTTATGTAATGTTATTAAAAATGTTACTCTGATAAATTTAAATTTGAAAAATAGTTTAAAAAAAAACCACTTTTTTTAAAAAGGAAACAAACCAAGCAAACTACCTTGGATATATTTATGAAAAGAATGACACCTCCTCAAAAAAGAGTCCTGGGCAGGCCCTGCTGGAGGTAACGGCAGAAGAAGGTGGTGCCACTGTAGGAGATGACAGCTCCATGCACGTCATTGCACCTGATGACCTTCCAGTAAAGCAAGATAAGTGAGGGAAGGCAGTGATAGTGATGAGTTTGATCCTGTGTGGGCCTACAGTAGGGTGTGTTTTTGTGTATTAGTTGTTTTGTTTTTTAAGATTTTTTTGTTTATTATTTTAGAGAGAAGGGCAGAGAGGGAGGAAGAAAGGGAGAGGAATATCAATGTGTGGTTGCCTTTCATCTGCCTCCAGCTAGGGACCTGGCTTTGCAACCTGTTTATGTGTCCTGACTGGGGAATCAAATCAGCAACCTTTGGGTTACAAAGCAACATGTCTTGTTGGAAATGTAAAACTTTGAATATCTCAGCTCAGAAATTCTTTCTCCCCATATTTTTAGTTATTTGTACTGCCATAATGATTGGAAAAGACTGGCAGGGTACTAAGGGAAATGCTTTAATATTTTAAGTTTTTGAAAATATCTTTTTGAATCAGATTTAAACTAGGTTGCTGCCTACATCTCATGATGTGGCTAACACCATTTCCCAAATAAATTCCTAAGGCTCAACTGGCCAGAAGCTCCTTTTATGTTTGAGGCTCAGAATCTCCAAAGGGCCATGTATATTACAAATAAGCTATCTGGGGGTGGCTGTAATAGTCAGATCACTGCTGTGATTTGTTGCGAGAGTTTTCTTTTTGAGATAGTGGGTTCAGCAGTTTGTATTTACTGTATTTTAATTTCATACAGCCCTATGAAGTAGGAATTGTTATTCTCTCCATTCTTTTGGTCACAAAGCTGAGGATTAGTGAGGCTGAGCAATTAGCCTAATATTATATAGCTGGAAAAAAAAAAAAAGGAGAGCTGGGGATTTAACCCTAATCTCCCTAATACCAGAGCTAATACCCTTAGGCATTATCTTTTCATTCATTCATTTAATATTTAGGATGTGATTGACACTTTCCTAAGAGCTGTGGATTAAGTGATGAATAAGAGAGACTTGATTCCAAGGGTCATATTTAAGAAGAAGACTATAAATAAATATACATGTATAAACATACTTAAAATAAGAAAAATAAAATAACTTCTGTGTGAAGAAGAGGTAAGATGATGTAATAAGAGAGAGTGGGACCATTGCAAGCAGTGAGTCAGGGAAGCCCTCTCTGTGAAGTGGACATTCTAAGTGTTAGGAAAAACCAAGATTAAAGGACTTCCATTAAGTATGAGTTTGGTTTGAACAAGGGGGTAAAAGTAAGGTACTATACCAGGAGCGTAGTGGGGTGAGGAAAGAGAAGAAGGCAGAAGCCAGACCAAGAATTTTGAATTTAATTCTAAATGCAATAGGGAATCATGGGTGCTTTTAAGTAAGAAAGTGAAATTCTGGCTACTGTATAGAAAATAACTTGTAGCAGAATGAATGGGAACAGAATTAGAGCAAATAGGAAGCAATTAAAATAGTCCAGGGGAGAGAGAATCATAGCTGGATGAAAATATTAGGAGATGAGATAGAAAAATACAGGTTAATTTGGAATATATTGGTAAAATCAAGAGTTTATTTCACCGGCCCCCTATTGAATGAATATTCTTCGAATCATTATAGGATACATATAAAATACTTGTAATTTATGAAACACATACTTCAGTGACTTCACAAATAGCTGTTGCTCTATGGCACTAATTTGACTAGATATGTCATCATCATTTGACTGTTTACTGAAAGCATCGATAATGCTAAGTCATTCTGGTATAAATAAAATTAAAGTTTAAAATGCTTTAAAATGCTTATTATGGCTACAGGGACAAAATCCTAAAATGTATAAGATGTACAGCATAATGCCTCCCCATATTTTATTCTATTATTATAATTTTTAAGCATATACTTTTAAAAATCAAATAATTATTATTTAAAATTAAATGCAGAAGTCTATAGTATAATATATGAGGTCTGTCCCAAAAGTATCAGCTGCACAAACTTTTAATTATATGACATTGGCTTGATACTTTCAGGACAAACCTCTATGACTGCTTTATAAATTCCATATCAGTGACGTGATAAACTATGTATTGCTAAATGTTTAAAAACCTTCCTTTCCTTCCTCTCAATGAAGTTTATATAATTTTATTTCCAAAGATAGGTCTACATTTTCAGTACTATCATTTAAATTAGGAAATCAAATAGTTTTACAAATCTCAGAAAAAAGACATCTCAGTGTCTGGGGTTTTGATTTTACCTTATTTAGATGGTAATAGACTAGCTCATTAAAGTTTCATGAAGGTTGTAAGAAGTCATGAATCTCTTGGGTCTGGGACCAAAGACCTTATTACTCATAGTGCAGCAAGAAGGATAATCATAATATTTGCATTGAGGCCTACTGGTCTTCAATTCCCATAAGTGTAATGAAGAGGGGCCCACGTGAGTAGTGTAAATGCTATAGGTCACAAGTATTATAGCTTATTCCTTTTTATTGTTGAGTACAATTGATGGTACAAATGTACCAAACCTGGGAAACATGAGAATTGGGGGACTCATTGCTTTTACAGGAAGTGTTAAGAAAGTGCGCTCTTTGTATTGGAAAAAAGAATTATTTTATCCTTCAAGGATTTTACAAGTAAAATCCTGAGAAATGGCCTGGGTAAAGATTAGTCAGGGCCCAGCATTCTTGGTGTCATCAGCAAGAACATGTATCAGTGCCTATGGTGGATTGTTTTTGCCAACAGTGTATACATAGAATTCAATCAAACAGGAATATAAATAAACCATTTTAAAATCTTTTGACCCAGAGATTCCACTTATATGGAGTTTATACAAAGAAACTCAAAACATTAATTCAAAAGAAGCACCCCTATGTTCATTGCAGTGTTATTTACAATTGCCAAGATATGGAAGCAGCCCAAGTGTTCATTAGTAGATGAGTGGATAAAACAACTATGGGACGTTTACACAATGGAATACTACTCACCCATACAAAAGAAGAAAAATTTACCCATTGAGACAGCATAGATGGACCTAGAGAAACATGGTAAGTGAAATAAGCCAGTCAGAGAAAGACAAATGCCATATGATTTTACTTACATGTGGCATTTAATGAACAAACTGAACTAAGAAGTGAAATAGAGACAGACTCATAAATAGCAGTATGATAGCTATTGGGGGCAGGGAGGTTAGAGGGTAGAGGGATTGAACAAAAAGAAAAATGACTTATGGACAGCAGTATAGTGATTTCAGTGGGAAGGGGGTTTTCAGGGTGTTTTATTGTATTTCAGAAATACAATAAATTTTTTTAAATAAATAAATATTAGTTAAAAATGAGTATAATTAATGAAATCTAATAAAACCACAACTCAAATTGTAAGGTTTCTCAATGACTTTTGTCACTACAAAGATTGATAAAATAGTGACTGAATTTTTCTCACCATAGTTTTATTCTCCTAGAAGTTTCTACCCTCTTGCTTTTAAATTTACTTTCATTGCGTAATGTCCTTTAAACTTTTTCCATTGATTTTGCTGAACTTGTATGGTCTAAAGTAATTCATTTTATAGAATATCTGTTATAGTATTCTCAATTTGCATTCCTGGCTTTCAAAAGCATGGAAGTATCCTTGACCTTGTTATGGATGTCTTTTTTTTTTTTTTTTTTTTTTTTTATCAAGACATTCAATAGTTTTGATTATTATTATTATTTCTATTCATCTCTTTGCTACTGAAAATGCATGCAGTTTGGGATATAGCCATAGAATTTAAGAAACTTGAACTGTAAAATATTTTAATATTGTTTTGGCTTTGGTTTCAATTGTTGAATACAGCTGTGGGAAATCACAAAGTAAAATGATTCTAGTGGCAAAGAATTCTATTGTAATGATTTTGCCTTAAACAATAGAAAGAATATGAAGAAAATTTGGGATCATAATTTTGCCCCTTAAATCACAGCTCTGGCCATTAGACTACAAAAGAAGAGAGAGAAATGCCCAACTCAAAGCCAGGTGAATTATGTTAGTCTACATTAAGACATAAGCTTTCTTATATTTCCTTGCATCCTTCTTCAATGCATCTATTCTAAGACATCAGCACAGTCTAGTATTTCCCTCTGCATCATTTCTCACCATAGCTAACATAGGCCTAACTCCTTATAAAAGGTTAAAATTTTTCTTATGTAATACTTCATTCATTTCAGTGTTCTCTCCATCCTATCATTAAGAGTTTTCACTCAGCCTTTACTTAAGAACTTAAGATACTTCTATACTAGAATGTCATTATATTTCTACACAGATTTGGGCTGAAAATAAATACTAATCTGTCTTTCCAAAGTTGTATTATTAATAAATTATTTTTTAATTTGGAATAATTGTGCATTTGCATGTGGTTCTAAGAAATAATACATTGAAATTACATGTATCCTTTACCCAGCTCTATAGTAGCATCTTGCAAAATTATCTCACAATATAATAACCAGGATAGGTACTAGTACAGAAGACATCTTTATATGTTACATATATGAGGTCTGTCCAGAATGTATCCAGCCATGTAATGTAGAAAAAAGAGAGACATTTATTACGAAAGATACAAGATACAAGAAACATTGTACATAGGGCAATGACTCCTCAGTCCCCTTTCATGTAGGTATCTTGGGACCTCACACAGTTCTCCCAATTGCCATCAGTGCCCTGTTGCATTTTCCTGAATTTCATTGACAGTCCAAAATCTCTTCCCTTTTAAAGGTGGTTTTAAATTTGGGAAAAGCTAGAAGTCACAGGATGCCAAATCTGGGCTGTAGGGGGCTGAATCACATGGGTGATTTGATGTTGTGCCAGAAAAAAACTCTGCAGGAGACATATGTTGTTCTGAAGAAACTTCCAGTCACCGATTCCCATAGCTGCAGCCTCATACTCACCAGGAGAGGACACTTCCAACTTTACAACCACACACACTTCCCTCCCACACTTAATCCCTCCTCATCCTTGATAAGCAATAATCTATATCCATTTCTAACATGTTTACATTTCTAGATTGTTAATGTTAATGGATCACATAGGAAATAACACTTCGCTTTGGGATTGGATTTATTCACTTAGTCTAAATCTCTAGAATTATTCAGATTGTCATGTGGATCACAGTTTTTTCCTGTTTATTGCTGAATATTAGTCCATAGTATGGTTATACCAAGTTTGTTTAACCATTCAACCACTGAAGGATGTCAGGGTTGTCTAGTTTGGGAGCTATTACTGATAGCTACTATGAATACTCTCATATAGGATTTTGAGTGAACATAAATTTTTTTTTCTGGGATAAATGCCCAAAAGGATGATTGCTAAGTCATAGAATAGTTGCATATTTAGATATTAGGATACTGACATGCTGTTTTGCAGAGTGGCTGGAACATTTTACATTTCTACCAGCAAAACATAAGTGATCCAGTTTTTCTGCATCCTTATCAGCATTTAGTGTTGTCAATATATTTTATATTGATTGTTATGCTAGGTTCAGTGATATCTCATTTTGAGTTAAATTTTCATTTCCTAGATGTCCTAGATATTGAATATATTTTCATGTGCTTATTTTCCAACTATATATTCAACCCAGTTATATTTCTATTCATGTATATTGCCCATTTTCTAATGGATTTTTAAATTTTTTTGCTATTGTTTGCAAGTTCCTTATGTTGTCTCAGTATGAGTTCTTAACTGGCTATGGAACTTGCAAATACTTTTCAGTCTTTAGCTTGTCTTTTCAATTCTTAACCATCTCCTTCAAAGCAAAAAACAATAATTTTAGTAAAGTTCAATTTATAAATATATTCTTTATGTTTAGGGGTATTGGCTAAGAAGTCTTCATTTTAACTAGCTCTAAAAATTAAATATTCTCCTTTTTTCATAATTTTATGTTTTATCTATTATACAAATAATCCATTTTGAATCTATTTTTATGTAAGATTTGAAGTGTAAGATGAAGTTCAATTTTCTTCTTTGAATGTTTAGTTATTTCAGCACTTTTTGTTATAAAAATTACAATTCATCTCTTGAACTGCTTTTTTACTTTTGTCAAAAATAAGTTGGCATATTTTTGTGGGTTTATTTCTAGATTTATTCTGTCCCATTGATATGTGTTTTCCTTCTACCAACATCACACAGAATTGATCACTGTAGCTATGAAGTAAGTCTTGAAATCAGGTTAACTGATGCATTTCACTTTATCCCTTTTAAAATATATAATATATATTATTTAGATATTTTACCTTGTTAGCTTTTCCAAACTGATGTAAGAATAATCTTTTTTATTTTATTTTATTTTATTTTTATTTTTTAAATATTTTATTTATTATTTCCAGAACAAAGGGAAGGGAGAGAGGCAGAGAGGGAGAGAAACATCAATGTATGGTGGTCCTTCACCTGTCTCCAGCTATGGAGCTGGCTGGAGATCTGGCTTGCAACCTGGTTATGTTTCCAGGCTGGGAATCGAACTAATGACCTTTGGGGTCGCAGGCCAGCACCTTATCCATTGTGCCACCAGCTAGGGCTGAATAATCTTTTTTTATATCTACCAAAAGCTGTGCTGGGATTTTGATAGGAATAACTTTAAACCTACATCTGAAATTACACTTAATCATTTGATTCTATCCAGCAGATTTATTTGTGCATGGATAATCAACACACACACATACACACACACAAACATGAATGAAAGTTCTACTTACAGATTAACACAGTCCCTTAGCACAATAATTTTAGGTCTTTGACTGCTATTGAAATTGACACAAAACAACTGAGAGATGGGCATCCTTCTATTTTTCTGAGGGACTACCTATACTTAAGAACTCATAGCTAGTGGCTAAATCAATAATCATGACTCATTTGCACAGAGGAATAAACTATATTTGTCTTTCAGACCAACTTATTCTCTGATTGAAAAGTATGTAGAGAGCATCTGAGAGTGCAGCTCTTCTAGATAACTTTGGCTGCTACACTCATGTATTTAGGTAGGTCATGCCTCTTCCCTCTAAGAAAATGCAACACTGATCAAGGCCAAAGTCAAAGACACAATCAGGAATCTATGCTACGAGGTGAAGTTTTTAGTTCCTGAAGCAAATGGCTTTACAATCCCAAGCCTCCCATGGTTTATCTGGAGTTCACTTTTTGTGCATCTTCCTTCCTTTGGAAGCCTCTTTTAGCTATTATTTGGCTCCATTTCTTAGTTTCTACTTTAAAAACAGAAATAATGGTATTTAAAGTTGTCATCATATATATTTATTTAACTATCTTAACCATGAAGAAACAACTAGAAGATGCTCAGAGGGTTAGGCCTAAAAAGTGACCATCAAATAAATTTGCCTTTAGGTCAATGTCATGACATATCCTTCATTTATCACTGGAGCTCAACTCTTTCCTGTTTTCCTTCTGTCTGGGCCCCCAGTTCTATTTTATGTCCTTTAGTGGTGATTTACTTTGAGCACACTGAGTAGAATCTGAGGACAGACACTCTCTTGAATCATAATTGAGGCCATGTGACTTCTATCTTTACATCTCAGAAATACAATCACTTCTCAACCTCCAAACTCTATGAAGAAATAGTACCCTGACTTCTTTTATATTTAATAAACATTAGATGCTTGCGACATGTGAGAAACACAGTTGTAAAATGTTCAACATAATGCTTATATCTAATGATCTTAACATGGAAAAATAGGTCACCCTCATTTTATATTTTTTAATTTAAATTGAGGATCAGACAACTTTAGCACTCTGCTCACCAACACACAACATAAAATGCCAAACTAGGATTTGAGGTCTATATGTGTCTAGTACATATCAAGTAATGATCATCCCATTCTGAAGCATATATCGCATTCGCTTTGTGTCAAACATTGTGCTAGGACTAGTGAAGGAGATCCAGACTATGCTTACAATGAAAAGATTTTCCAGTAGAGCAGATAAAATACAAGTATTCTAAATATGCAAATGTTGTGCTAAAGGCATAAAGCCAGTGCAACGGAGCTTAAAAAGCAAGGACAGGATGGAGGCTCAAATTCACACAAGTTCTATACTTTGAGGTGTTCTCTTTTCTCAAGTAAAAGCTCATCAGCAAGAATGTGAGAAGAGGAGTAAATGTATCTGCCATTTCTCACACCTTGGGCTTCATTTCTCTCCTCTTCCTTCTCCTAGGGAGACATATAGAAACCTCAGGTGATTGTCACAACTCTGAATGCCCTGGCAGCAAGTATGGACTTTCAGTCCTCTCTCTGTTGACTGGTTCCTGAGTTTCAGAGAGAGAGAGAGATGCTCATTCACAAATTTGGCAAGTATTTCCAAATGCTATGAAGAAAGTCAATATGTCAAAAGCATTCTGTGAAAAAAACAAGAGTAATAAAGAATAAAGCAGATTTCAAGGAATAGAGTGACTCCCTCTCCCAGTAGCTCACATGTGCAGATGCCATGAGAGAGTGAGAAGATAGGTCTTAAGGAACAGTTGACCTTGACCATGCGTGAGAATCAGCACACATGGCATGTAACATTTGCCTTGGGGAATCTGGCTAAAAGATCAATGAATTTTGATGTCTATAAGCTTTGGTTTATAACATTTTGTTTTTAAACCTTAGTTGCCAAGAGGTTTGTACTGTACTTTCATGCAGTTTGTTCCTGTGCTAATCTAAGATAGTACCAAAAAAGCCTAGAGGCATGAAATCAATCACTTGCCACTTACGATCAAGAAATACTTTAAATTTTTTTTTTTAATTTTTAATTTTTTAAAAGATTTTGTTTATTATTCCCAGAGAGAGGGGAAAGAAGAGAGGCAGAGAGGGAGAGAGACATCAATGTATGGTTGCCTTTCACCTGCCTCCAGCTACGGACCTGGCTGGAGACTTGGCTTGCAACCTGGCTATGTTGCCCTGGCTGGGAATTGAACCGGTGACCTTTGGGTTCACAGGCCAGTACCTTATCCACTGTGCCACAAGCCAGGGCAAGATATACTTTGTTAAAGCACTATTTGTTTTTGCTGCCACCAAAAAGATAAACTTTATTGGTCACATAAACGGCAAGTGAACACTTAATCTGGATGAGATCTCAGTGCATTGCAGCCTCATTGCCTGGGCCCTGGACAAATGGATGCTGTATCACATTACCAAGGGGTGGGGAGAATACTTGTTGTGCTTAGTTTTACCATAAAGAAAGGAAAATGGAAAGGAGATATCTTGATATAGTGTATGATTCATTGTAAAAGGACTCTGAATGTATTTTTGTACATACAGTATAATATGGTTTCCCAAGTAAGGGGAAATAAGGTCTACAAAAAACTTCTGACCACCCAGAGCCTGAACTTTGGGCTCTTTACTAAAAATGCTTTTACCTGAAAGCTCCTTTCCACCCTGAAAGTTGGCTTCACATATACTCCAGACTCTAATCCTTTTTTTTTTTTTTTTTTTGCAGAACCTAACTTTTAACCATCATTCATTTTCCAGTTTAGCTGCTGCTGCTACCACAGGGAACTGTTCCCTGATCCACCCAATAGGGAGCCAGGGTCCTCTCCTATGTTGTCCCTTAACACACAATGCACCTCCCATTTACCAATACATATAACTAATCATTGCATTGTAGAAGGTGTGTTCTATAGGGGCATGGGCAGGGTCTGCTCTTTTCCTGCTCACCACTGTATCTCCAGTCTGGCATAGCATCTGACATTTGGTCAGTTCTTCAGTAAACATTTGTGGGATGAAGATATAATGTCCTCTGCCTAAAATGAATTTATATTCAATTATAGGTTTTCACCTTTACCCACCTTCCAATTCTGTGTTTTGAGTAAATTTTTGTATTAGACTAATAATCACATATTTATTTTACTTGGTTTCCAGGTTGCTTAGCTGATCTTACTTAACCTATAACACAAAATATGCAACAAATTATGATTAGGGACCATAAGTCCATGCTTCTGGAATTAATTTATATTTTTATATCTCTCTATGTTATATACTAACATAGGAGAAGAAATTACCTTTATGGTCTAAAACTTTACTTTCAATATATTTTTCTGTACGTAGATTTATATAATTGCTGAAGTGATAATTGTGCCTGTAAGTTAATTTTTAAAGTCTTTCCCTATTATTATTATGTTACTGAGATTATTAAACCATTAAATTACAAATAAAATCATTTCAATAATGACTAAGTCATTAAATCACTTAATCTGCATTTGAAGTACAAATTGGTTTCAATGAGATAATGAAAATTATGATATACCTCTTCTCTATAAATTTTAAGTTCCAGCATCAGGATCTCCACAAATTAGATGCATGATGCTGTCCCAAATGGCAGTATTTCATCTTTTTATGGCTGAGTTGTTTCCCATTGAATATCTGTACATCTTCTCTATCCAATCACTGAAAGACACTTTGGTTGTTTCCATGTCTTGACTATTATGAACAATGCTTCAATGAATAAAAATAAGGACTTTAATTTTTTGGTTAGATACACAAAAGAGGAATTGCTGAGTCATATGGTAGCTCTATTCTTAATTTTGTGAGGAATATTCACTCTATTATACAATGGAATATGCAGATGATTTATTATAAAATTGTACACCTAGCCCTGGCTGATGGCTCAGTGGATAAACTCTGGCCTGTGAACCCAAAGGTCACTGGTTCGATTCCCAGCCAGGACACATAACCAGGTTGCAAGCCAGATCTTCAGCCAGGTCCTTAGCTGGAGGCAGGTGAAAGGCAACCATACATTGATGTTTCTCTTCCTCTCTGCTTCCCTCCCTTCCCCTGTCTCTTTAAAAATAATAAAATCTTTAATAAGTAATAAATTAATTAAAATAAAATAAAATTGTACACCTGAAACTTATATAATGTTATCATATAATTGTATCCCAATCAGTTAAAAAAAAAAAAGCATCTTTCTCCCAAGTAGGAAATAACTTATGGAAGAAAGCTGTATGATATAGGGGAAGAGTAAGCAGGCATTTGGGTTAAACTTTTAGGTGTCATTAGAATCTAAGTACTCTGGGAATACCATTTCTTATTTGTAAAATGGAAATAATGATACTTTAGATGTATTTATTCTTCACATGTACTGTGAATAATAATAGTACTACATTATTGGGTTTGTATAAGAATTAAGTGAATTTATGCATATATGCTCTTTAGCAATGAGTTTAGCATATATTAAAAATCAGAAGACATTAACTTTTAGTAGTAATGATTTTACTCAAACTTTATTTGGTATTTGGTCCCATTCTCTGATTTAAACATTTCTTCTTAATTGAGAACAAACAAATCATGACTCTAAAATCTATCAAAATAGTTATGTGAAGAAAAAATTCTTTGGGTTTTTGAAATTCAGCTCCTTTTACCTATAAATAGAGATAATAACACATGCTATGCCTAATCACAGGTTGACTATAAAAAACTAAATGAGATTATAAATATAATTATTACTACTGAAAGTTATTTTTTCTGAGTTTTAATATATTATTCACAGTACATATGAATATACAGAGACACAGAGGAGTTAAGCAACTTGTAGAAGAATGAAAAGCTAGTGAGTCATTTTAGGATTAAACTAGGGCAGTCTGATGACAGAGGAAAGACTTGAGTGCCATAATCTACTCACCCCTTTAAGATCCTTACCTGAAAGGCCTTGTAAGTAATACTTAAAAAGTTATTTTTGTGTTTAAATTCATGAAATATCTGTGAGCCACAGAGAAGGGTAAAGATTGGGAAGTTTATTAAGAATGCCCACATGGTCAAAGGCTGGCATTTTTATGGTTATGATTCAATGAAAGGTATCAAGCCTGGCAAGTCTGTTTGATTTGGTTCTGGGTTATCTCCATAAGCACAGTGACAATTCTTGGCCAGATTTTAAGGACTAAACTATTGGAATGTTTTCATAGTTACTGGGTATTGATGTTCTTCTGTACTCCTGAAGTAGTAGGAAAAAAATTAAACCAAGTTATTAACATGTTTAAAGTAAACCTAAATAGTTATGATGGGCGCCTAGTGCCTGGTTGAGGGTCACACCATTGTCATGTGGTAAGTATGTAACTAGTTCCTTTTTTAAAAAGTTGGATTCCAATACTGACATGGGATTTTTTAGGGCAGGACATCTCATATATACCTCCCTACAGTTCACAGCTGGAGAGAAAAATGTGTTTGTGTCATTATGCAGAGAGATGAAAAAGATTGTTGAACTTCTCTAACCTTCACCTATGTTTTTCTTGTCTTGCTGTTGCTGAACTATATCCATTAATATGATAAATCTTACCCACAACTGTACCTTTATGTTGAGTGATATGAGTCTTTCTAAAGGATTAAAAAACTGAGAGATGGTTACAGGGTTATTGATGCTTCTGGTAACAAGAAAACACGAGAAATGCTTTTAAACCTCTTTAATCAATCTATTGCAGTTTTATAGCCAAGGTGCATGTAAAGATCAAAATGTTTTGAGCCTGACTGATCAATGACAATTAGCTTCAGTAAACATGGGATGAGCATGTGGATTTCCCTCAGTGATCACTTTTCCAAGACTGATGTTAATATTTCCCTCCTCTGAAAACAACACAAAATATGTTTCTACAGCTGGTGTCTATGCCCTCTTGTCTTTTTAACCAACACAGTATCAAAATAAGTACTTCTCCCCTCTTTCAATAGGTCATTTTTTCTCTATATGAAAAATAATATGTTTATATAGAACTATTAATAGTGAAGTGATGAGTTTGCATCCTAGCTCTACCACTTACCATCGGTATACCTTTTGTTCAATTACTGCACCTCTTTGCTCTGTTTCTTCCATTCAAAATTATGAACAATTTTCAGGGTGATCTTTTGGAGCTTTGTAAGATTGGAAAAAACCCACAGGAGGTGTCTGCAAGGAAGGTAACCTCTATGGTCTAATCCATTTTATACCGACAAAGTGCTGTTTAGATAATTAATGCCTTTTTAGTTTTTGACATAAGATACAGAAACTAACATATATATAACATGGGAAGTGTGTCAATAAAGAATTTGGCATATGAGAAATATTTTATTTATATGAAACAGTAGAATTATTTAAATTAGAAGTATTTTATTTTCCCTCATAGTCGTAAAGATGGTCTAAATTAATTAAAAATAAGTATCATTGTTAATATGTAAAAGCTAACTCTACACAATATGGGGCTACCTCAAACATTAAAAATGGAACTACCTCAACAAACAACAAGTGTTGGCAAGGATGCGGGGCAAAGGGAACCCTCATACACTGTTGGTGGGAATGCAGGCTGGTGCAGCCACTGTGGAAAACAGTATGGGGTTTCCTTAAAAAACTAAAAATGGAACTGCCTTATGATCCAGCAATTCCACTACTTGGACTATACCCAAAGAATCCTGAAACACCAATTCATAAGAACCTATGCACACCTATGTTCATAGCGGCACTATTTACAATAGCCAAGTGCTGGAAACAGCCTAAGTGCCCATCAGTGGATGATTGGATCAAAAAACTTTTGTACATTTACACAATGGAATTCTATATAGCAGAAAGAAAGAAGGAACTTGTACCCTTTGCAACAACATGGATGGAACTGGAGAGTATTATGCTTAGTGAAATAAGCCAGTCAGTGAAGGACAAATATCATATGATCTCACCCATTACGGGACAATAATGAGCAAAACTAACAACAAGCAAAACAGAACCAAGTATATGA